>PITA01013886.1:30518-55955 GCA_004023965.1 Spilogale gracilis
TATCAGAAATATTTGCCCAAGAAATATAGACTATTAATTTTTAAAAAGCACCTAAAGTAAAAAAATGGCAGAGAATGTAATATTCAGGATGGGAGGGAAATTAAAAGGGGGAGGAGAATGTTAGATTTGATTTAGGAGGGTAGCGGCAATTGTGAATGAGACTGGGAATGCTAAAGGAAATGAAAGACACTTTGGGATTAGGCGGGAACATAAGTATTTAGATAAAATTGAGAGTACCCATTCAAGAATGTGGAAAAAATAAAAAGGTATCTTTTAAAAATTAGAAATATAAAATAGGTATTGTTCAACAACCTTCTCCCCAGCTCCCCCCAAGAGGGACAAGAGCAACAGCACTTGGTGTAGTGAGAAAGACAGTTAAGCACAGAGTGAGAACTGCAAGCACATGATGGAAGGAGGCAAGTAGCTAACACATGCTAGAAGCAAGAATAGCCAAATTTGGTGACACTCTAGAATATAGTCGATGCATCCACTTCTGATGTTAGCAGGAAAAAAGCCCAGAAATTTGTAAGCAAAGAAAATGTTTTCATCCAAACATTGATTACTGTCCTGGCAGAACGTGTAGATCCACTACTCATTCTTTCAGTCGCATGTACACTAGTTATAAAGCAACTATAAACGGCAGCTAAATATTCTTAAAATTCATAATGAACCTCTAGGCATCTTGACAAAAGGGCCGTCATGACATGCAGAGTGGATGAATACCTACATGACAGAGAAAACTGCCATGATGACTACTCTGAAAACTATATCCATCAAGAGGAAGGCAGGGCTCTGTAAACTATACTGACATTTCAATAGCAATGTGATGCTGAAAATCCTCAAACTAAAATGCCAGGCATTTAGCAGCAATTATCTAATGGATTTTCATTTCCATGGATTTATTCCAAATTCCTTATTTCTAAACAAGAACTATGCAACATCATTTCTGGGAGCTTGTGTGAAGTGGGGGCCCCTGCTGTTTTGCTTCTTTGAGCACAGTTCAAAGGAAAGCATTTCACAAAATGATACAGGAGAGAAGGTGGAAGTGTGCGTGACTATCACTTATTGTCACCTGAGTTGGATTTTATGTATTAGCTCTGCTGAATAATACATGAATGGAATACAATTCACACTAAAATTCTTACAAAAGGCCCTTAATCCACATATATACAAGCCACATTTCAAGCTAAATTAACTGCCCCTCTTTTTTTATCCCTAAGCAGAAACCCTATAAATTGAAATACATATTAGTACAGTATATAAACCATACATTCAATTCCATAGAGAATTTTTTCCTTATTAATTTTCAAGTCTTCTAAGATGACTACAAAATTTTGTTTTCTATTTTTTTTTTTTTTTTAAAGATTTTATTTATTTGACAGAGAGAAACACAGCCGGAGAGGGAACACAAGCAGAGGGGAGTGAGAGAGGGAGAAGCAGGCTTCCCGCCGAGCAGGGAGCCCGATGTGGGACTCGATCCCGGGTCTCCGGGATCATGACCTGAGCCGAAGGCAGTCGCTTAACCAACTGAGCCACCCAGGCGTCCCTGTTTTCTATTTTTAAAAGAAATATGAAATAGAGAAACCACAAACCTGTATTAGTCCTATGTCTTGGTAGGAAAAACTGAAGCTTTAAGTTTAAAGTGATCTTAGCCTGGGTTTCTGGAAAACAGACCTGGAAGGGATCATGGGTGCACTGACACTTTATTCCAAAACTATAAACCCAGAACAGCAAGACTGTAGAAAAGGGGAATGAACTAGGGGGAAGATATGAAAAAGTGTGTAGTTAATATACTACCATACTGGCTACTTCTTTACAGTGAGCCATGAAGAAGCGCAGAGCAAGTCACCCATCAGAGACATTCATTTGGCCTCAGAGTTATTCCAAGAGAAAAGAAAAGAAATTGTGCTGTAGAGAATTGCATCGTCTTCTGATTCTCCCATCTTCCTGTTTCCCAATGGTCCAAGCTGACCAACAGGAAGTAATTCCCTTCAATTTCCTGTTGTCTCATCTGGTCCTGTTAGCTGTCTTTTCAGATGTCAGACTTCATGCTCTACAATGTGCCATTTCATCCAGATTCAAAAGCGAAAAGTGGCAAAACCTCTAGGCATATGGCTGGCCACTGTGGCTAACATGACGATGGCTAAAAATAACCAAGCATTTCTAAGGGAATGACTAGTCCAACCTACATGGTGGAAATCTGTGGGCCAGGAGGAGTTGATTAGGCACTGGAAGTGGAACAAGTAGCTGAGGAGATGCCAAGGCCTTTCAGAAAGTGCATGCAATGCAAGTCTGTTACAAAGAACGACAAATGACAAATACAAAACATTCTGATATTAACCAGGACTCCTCTTTGGTGACTAATGTGTAGAACAGAACCCAGTATTGCTGTTCTTCAAGGATTTGGTGAGTGAATGATCAGAGTGAACAGACACCAGGAAAAATGCTTTCTGCATTAGCACTGAAAATAAGTGATTTGCTAACTGTTTGGATTAGATTTGTAGGAGTAACATGTTTGCAATATTATATTTTTTATCTTTTATCTTTGGGGCATTGGTAGTCTGGTTGAAATATTTAATATAAGGAATCAGGAGGAAGGATAAAGAGTAACTATCACCTCATGGAAAATGATAGTTCTACGTAATTCAATCGCAGCACAACTATCACATTTCTACTTGATAGCAGATAGTGAAAATAAAAAGTGGATAGTCACCAGAGAAAATCTCTGTTATAAAAATTCCTTCATTTTCATGATTCAACAAAATTATGTTGAAATAAAAAATCTGCCAGGTTAAATACTTCAGAGAATTCTTTTAAGTTTGGCACTGTTTGGGATTCTGTTTCTACATATAAAGTTAGTTTTGTTTTCTCTAGTTGTATATTTCTCCAGAGATAGACTTAGAAATCAAAACAATTTATAAAAACCCTCACTTGACTGGCTCCTATATTGAGCTAAAATATTAAGCACTTTCAAAACATATATTTATACTTTTATTTGAATATTTTGGAGGCAAGGGACAGAACTCTGAGGAAGTAGACAATGTATCATTAAAGCTTCTAACACACAGTAGAACCTAATTATTCACAGCTCCTATATCTGTGAATTCTGCTACTATCTTGAATTTATTTATAGCTCCAAAATCAATACTTGGGGCAACTTCATGATCATTTGTGGGTATACAGAGTGGCAAAAAATTTGAATTGCCTCATGTTTAATGCTCCTAGCTGAAGTCGAAAAGGCAATGTTCTGCCTTGTTTCAGATTTCACTCTATAAATAAATGTCTTTCTCATAATCTATTTAGTGCCACATTTTTCACATTTTTTTTGTGCACTTTGTTGGTCATTGCACTGTTTTAAATGACCATGAAGCATACTGGTGACCTACACCTAGTGCTATTAAGCACAAAAAAACTGAGATGCTTTACAGAGAAAATATGCATGTTAGATAATCTTCCATCAGGCATGATTATAGCACTACTGGCCATGAGTTCCACACTAATAAATAAGCAGTTTATATTATATAAAGTATCTTTAAACAGACACACACAAAAGAAGGTTCCATACTGATCAGTTCATGAACATGGTGTCAAAGAAGGAACTTAACTCTCAATTTTCTATAGGACCCATGATTCAATATTTACTAAGGTGGTGTTCTTGATGACTTCATAGAATAAACTTCCACGAGTCATGAGAATTGACTGTATTGGGCAAAAAGAAACAATCAAAAATCATATTAAAATATTCCAAAATCTATTTGAGTTGCTAAGACTTAATTTGGGGGAAGATCTGACACTGACAGATTGCAGGATAACAGAGAGCTCAACTTGTCAACCTTCTTTTCCTCGATTCCATCCTTTCTTTGCTCCCTTCCTTACAAAAGAATTCATAGACTGATCAACAGAAATACTTAGGATAATGAAGGGATAAGAAGGACCAATAAATGAAATTCTTCTTCTCAAGTATAAAGCATTGCTAGAACCTTGCATCATTCATTTCCTCCCAGGGGAGAATATCCTAGGAGTGTTAGTCTTCCCCCAGGTGGAATAAAAAAATGAGAGAGGCCTCTTACCACATCCTCTGGAGCCATTTCATCGTACTGTAAAACAAACAAGTTATATAGCAAAATTCTGACTGCACAGTGGTACCATATAAGTCTACTGATGACTATAGAAAAAGTTGGCAATCACTACAGAAAAATAATCACATTTAGAACTTTAACACAGAGGATTATTTATAGTATATTTTGATCTACAATATAATGTGCCATAAAGCAGAGCTAAGTCTGTAACAACAGTCCAGAATTGATTAAAAGAATCTTTCCACTTGCTATCTTGCTTTTCAATAAAGTAACTGAGTCATAATAATTAAACTTCTATTCTTTTCACTCTAGGAAAAAAATAAGGCAATAAAACATAAGCCTTCCCTTTGTGCTACAACAGGGTTGAGAAAAGAGGAACATAACATAGCTAAGGTTACTCGCCTAGAGAAAAAAAAAGGAATTTATATCCTAGACACAGACGAGGACTATTGTATTTCAATGGAAATTCATCATGTCCATCATATGATATTAATGAGACCTGCAGTTTACCTCAATCTTTAATATGGCAGCCAATATCATAGAGACTATCTGATAATGTCTTCTTTTGGGTTGAAGGATGAGAGAATTGGAGAAATTAGTAGTGACATTGCTTCCCTTTTATTCACATCATCCCAATATAAAATTGTTTTCCTACCTTAAGTGTAAGGTGTATTAAAACAAATAGATGACAAAATCCTCAATTCCATCTGAAATAGGTAATTGGGCCAGACAAAATTTGCATAACTTAGCCCAAAAACCACTTGTGATGCCCATTTTCCAGTGGTACAGGTTAGTACAGATTGGAGCAACCTCTCAAATGAAGAAAATGATTATAAATATATATGTATATATGTATGTATATGTGTATATATATGTGTATATACATATATATTTTTTTGAAATTTTATTTATTTATTCGACAGAGAAACACAGCTAGAGCAGGAACACAAGCAGGGGGAGTGAGAGAGGGAGAAGCAGACTTCCCCTCGAGTAGGAAGCCCGCTGTGGGGTTAGATCCTGGGACTCTGGGATTATGACCTGAGCTGAAGGCAGATGCCCAACGATTGAGCCACCCAGGCACCCCAGAAAATGATTATATTGATCAAAAAGAAATCTGTCCAACCATTACTCTTTTTGAGTTGGATAGGAACTTTGATATTTGTAGACTCTGGAAGATCATTAAAACTTAGAAAGAAATCTGTTTATTAAATCTATCAAAATGTTATTAGTAAGAATGAGTTAATTCAAATGTTCTTGTAAATATTTGGTGGATAAAAATCTGTTTTTATATTATTTTTTTATAAAATTTAATGGAAATATCAAATTAAATGCAGATATCATTCCCTCACTGCACTGTAGTGATGACTCTGTGGTAAGGCAAGTGCTCTTGTAAATGTGGGACTGTTTCTATACTCTCTATTCAGTTCTAGTGGTAAATTTGCTTATACTTACGCTGTACAGTTTTAATTTTTATATCTGAATATATAAGTATCCTACTTTCATTCTACTTCTTTAAGATGATCATTTGCCCCTTGAATTTATACGTGAATTTTAAAATTGACTTTTCAATATAACTAAGCTATAGTCTTCTGGAGTTTTGATTCCAATTGTTTAGAATTTATATTTTGATTTTGGAACATTTGGAATGTTTACATGATTCAGTGTTTCTATGCATGAAACTAAAATATTCCCTTATTTATGTGGTCTTAAAAAGTTTCTCTCAAAAATACTTTCTGGTTTTTACATCTGCTATTCAATTTAGCCCTAAGGCTTGATTATTTTTTGATATTATAATTGGTGTTTTTAAAATTTGACTTTTTCCTGTTTGTTGCAATAAACACATTTAACTTTTTACATTGTTCTTGTATACATAAATCTTATAAAATTCAAGTTCTAATCTTTTAATCTCTCTATAGCTTTTTAGTTTTCTTTATGCATAGAATCATGTTTTCTGCAAATAATGACAAGTTTATCCAATTCTTTCTAACCTTCATATCTTGTCTTAACTCAATGACTAGTACTTTCAGTAAAATTTTGGATAGAAGTAGCAGCAGTGGACATTCCCACCTAATGTATATCTAATTTATTATCTCAGAGAAAACTTACTATTTCACTGTTATGTTGGAAATTTTCCATAGAATTTTGTAGGTAGACCCCTTGGAAGGAACTAGGTAGGGGAAATATTTTGGGATTCATTTCTCTCCCAATTCCCTGGAGGGGGTGGCACAATAAACAATATGACAAAGATAAACATATTTTGTACAGTAAGGACATTACTGGTTCCAGACTACTTATTATAAACTAAACTATTATTTACAAATTTATGAGACACAGATCCCTATAGAATATCATTTAAGATCTAAATATCTGAGATATAAAATAGAGATGTTTCACAGTCTAAATAATTTCTGCTCTGTTGGGACCTCCTGGCGCCCGCTAGTTTGTGGCCATTAGTGGAAGTCTGCTGGGGTGGCCTCTTGGGCTTCTCTGGAATACTTCCATGTACGTGACCTAGCTGAATCTTCCAGCCCTCCCCGGGCAGACTGGCGAACTTAGCCCCACCCAGCAGTCCGGCCTGAAATCTGCCTAAGGCCTTAGTGATAGCCACTAATGAGCTCCTATTGGCCCATGCTACTTCTTTTACTCCCTCCTTTCCTCTCTATATAACTGTGTCTCTGATACAATAAAGCTGAGATTGCTGCGCCTTCAACGGCTGACTCAACTCCCAGCTGGGTGTGGTTTCTTTCCCGGTTTCAGTGGGGTGGCCGGCCATCGACACTTACCATCTGGCTCAGCCCCAGGAGGATAACAGGCTGGTCCAGTTATCCCTCCCCCCCACCAGTGTTGCAGAGAGAGCAACACTGCTCCAAGGGGTGCTCATTAAAATTACTTAATACATGAAGTTACTCTTTCTCTTTCATGTGAGCCTCTTTACTGCTTGTATCCTTACAATTTTTGGTAGTAAAGCTTCTGATTAATATGAATATAATCTGATAATCCAATTTTGCTTCATGATAAAATGGCTAGACAAAAACATGTGTTTGTCATAAACTGACACATTTTACCATAAATTACTTTTTCTAACTCTTCTGAGATAATCATGTGGATTTCCTTCTATATTCTGCTAATGAGGTGATTTACACTGAGTAGTTTTCAAATGTTAAACTGACCTTACCTCCCTGGAATAAGTCATATCAATTGTGATATGTCTGTGTTTATGTGTTTCATTTTAATCTAACCAATCTTTGTCTCAAAACCAACATATTTAATTTATTATTATTTAATGTAATAACTGATATATTTGGCTATGTATTTCGGTTGAAATTTACTATTTCATTCTTTATTTTCTATGTTTGTATTTTCTCTTCTTTTTCTCTTTCTTTATTTTGGATTAAACAAGTTGTGATCATCATCATCATTTCATTTAGTCCTTCTGTGAGCTTTTAGTTTTACAACTTTTTATTATTCCTTTGGTGGCTGATGTAGATATTTCAGAATGCAACCTTTAACTTATTAATTTAAATTAATAATTTTAACACTCCTCATATAATGTAAGAGTATTGCAGCACTTTACTCTTTTTCCGGTTTGTTGGTAGTAAGTTCACATATTTTAATTATATATGTGTTTTAAACTCAGAAAAGACACACTGTTAGTGTTTGAAACAGCCAAAACTCATTTTGAGTTAATCCCATAATTACTTTTGCTGTTTTTATTCCTTACTACATTTCTATGTTTCTTTTAAGGCTCATTTTCTTACATGAAAAAAAAATCCCTTTAATATTTAATACAATCAGGTCTTTTGGCCTGATACTCTTTCAAACGTACTTTGTGTGAAAATAGAATTAAAGGTTAGATACTATTTAAGTGTCATAAATATGTGATTCAATTATCTTCTACCTTGAATAGTCAGTCTGTTAATAGTCTTATTTTACTTCTTTGAAAGTAATACTTCAGTTTTTCTCTGGTTGTTTTTAAGATTTTCTGTCTGTAAATTTTGGATGCCTAAATATGGTTTTCTTTCGATTTATCCTGCTTAGGGTTTAAACTAGTATCTACGGATTGAGGTATTTTATCAGTATTAAAATTTATCTTTCAGTATTTATTAAACGTTGATTCTGTCAATTATATCTCTTTTTCTTCTTCCATGATCTCAAATATAAGTAGAAATATTTATGAATTCCCATGTATGTCATGTATTATTTTTGGTTTTGTTTCCTCCTTTTTTTCTTGCTTAGATATTATAGTCTTTATATTTTTTACCAACTGAACTTTAACCTCTCTGTTCTCTTTGGTCACATCTAACATGCTCTTGAGCTCCTTGATAAAATTCTTAATTACATTTATTATATATTTCAATATTTGAATTTCCATATGATTCATTTTTAGATTATAAATTCTTTGGAAAAAGTTCCCTATTTTCTATAACATATTATCATAGTTTTATTAAATGTCTGTGATGACTTGAATATCTAGGTTTCTTATTTTTTTTTTACTTTTTATTTCTCTTTGTTTTGTAATTTTGGTCTTGTTTATTGGTAAGACTTTAATTTTTTGCTGGATATTTTGTATTGCTATTCTTTATTCCTATAGTATTTTGTAGGAAAAATATTATAGAGATATTCAAAGGCATCTCCCCTTGGAGAGTATTAAATTTACTTCTGGCAGAAATAGATATAAAAGGGAGATCACTTTGATGTAGTTGAGGATGGATTTTAGCCTGTTATTAGGCTGCACTATTTCCAGTTCACACTATAATGTCTACTCTTTTTCCTAAGACACGGTAGTTACTGTTTCAGCAAAGCCTTCTGTGCTCTGAACTAAAGCCTCCGTTATTTAGCAGGGCTTCTATATTTTGGATGGTCCTGAAACTCTACTTATGTATTACCAACATCGTGAAATTATTTATAAATCTGACCATATCTTTATCCATATACCTACTGCTTTCTACTTACTTTATTATAGTTTCCTCTTATATATGCAGAAAATAACAAATATGTTAAGGGAAATTTTGAACAGTATTTTGCTCCCGTTTCTATATAGTGTCCTTCCTTTAGAGATCCCTGCCCCCTGAAAAACCTGGATGTTCTGACCACCCAGAAATCCATGTTCCTATCCTCTATATCTAGTAAGAATGCTCCAGACCTTAAACAACATGCTTGTGGACTGACCATTAGGAATCATCATTTTCCTAAGGGAAGAGAATATATGAATATATATATAGACAGAACACAGGTTAGTGGTTGCCAGATACTAAAGGGAGGATGAAGAGCGGTATAACTACTTAATGAGTCTGAGGTTTTCTTTAGGGGTGATGAAAGTGTTCTGAACTAGACAGATGTGATGACTGCATAACACTGAGGATGCACTTAATATCACTGAGTCATTCCTTTTTAAAATGGTTAATTTCATGTTACATGAATTTTGTCTCAAAAAATATATATATATGGACATATACTAAAGTTGTTACTACTTAAAAAAAAATTAAGTGAGTTCTTTTAGGAGTAATAATACACGACCAAAATCTGAAAAGCTACTGTAATCCTGGAACCATAAAGAAAACATATGGGGGAAAATTTTAAATGATTTGGTTTGGGGAAAAAAAGCAAAAATCAGAAGGGCAAGGTATGTAGAAAAGACTTCCTGTGAAGAAAATAACAAGAGCAATATTAGCTTGCAATAGAACACTGGATTGGTACTGTGGGAAGCATAGAAAAACATCAATATTTAATATAATTCTGAACCTTATCAGTACTTGTAACTCATTATAAAAGAACAGTTAAGTTTTCCCTAAATTCCCTGTTTAAAATACAAAATTTCCAGATAAAAAGTAGATGGCATGTGTGGCTATATCCATATGTAAAATGTCTTAGTAAAAAACAAATAAACAAAAGAAAACAAAATGACAGTAGAAAAATATTAAGTGATGGCTGAAAATATTCAATCAACAACTTCCACAACTTCCATATTCCATTTTCTATCCTCAAATTAAAACTCCAGGAACTGAGAGTCTGGGCTTCCCTAATTATCTAGATCTTGTGAATACTAACATCTAAGTGCATGCATGATCATTCAGGCACACAATCACAAAGCAGTAACATTCATTCCTACTGAAGAACCTTCTAAAGCACTATACAAATGCACCACTTCACTACTTTTGTCCAAGAAAAAGTATTAAGTCAAACTAGAAATTGGCACAGATGAAGATAAAACAGTCAATTCAGAGACAATGTATGAGATGATTTAGGTAACTCTCTAGAAAATTAAGCAAGATCAATTTCATGTTTCTGCAGAATGCATTAAAAATATGTCAGCCATCAGCGGATGCTTTTAAAATGAAAGGATTGTTCAAAAATGAGGACTCTGTGTGAAACTAAAAGGATGCCAAGTAATACCAGTATGTCCTCAAATTACAGACACTACTTTTATCTCAAGGTTGGGAGCGGTTGGCTTCCTGGAAGATCAGAGGTTTAATCAAAAACATTGTTTGAAAATTAGGGATAAACAAGAACAGTACAACATATTAATGCTCACCATATGACAAACCATATGCCATCCACATTCCTCAAACCGTATTTCCAAGGAACACTGGTAGAAGAATTAATGGGGAATACTGCAGCACATTTTTTTTTTTTTTACAAAAACTTAACAGAAACAAAATTTTAGTTGTTATTATGGTTAGGCTATTACAACAAGACAGAACTATTCTGATAATAGTCTACTGTATTAAGCATCTACTGGAAATTCTAAATATTTTATACCACAAAAAACAGGGTTTGTCATGAAATTCAAGCTATAAAAATGAGATTTAAAACTAAAGAAAAAGACAACCAGAAAACAAGTCATCGTTTTGAGCCCTCATTTATTTCAAATTCTCACTGAAGTAAAAAAATTAAATACCAGAGAAAAGTCTGCAATGCCAATCTAATCTAAGAAAGGGGACTAACCATTCATTTTTCAAATACTTGGAGTATTAGTTTTCCATTGCTATGTAAGAATTCACCACCATTTGCTCTTCTATAGTTTCTGTACTGAGTCCTGCCAAATGAGATTCTCTGCTTTCAGTCTCACAATGCTAAAATTAAGATATTAGCTTGTCTCTATTCCTTTCTGGAGCTTGTGGTTTTTTTACAAGTTTATTCAGGTTGTTATATTCCTATCCTGAATCCCTGACCTTCCCTATAAGAAGTTTATAAAATTTCACCACAAGACTGCCCCTTTCTTCTAGGTCAGCAGGATGGCAGTTCTCTGCTTCACCTTCCTCTAAAGGGGCTTGTCTGATCAGTCAGTCTCACCCAGGTTAATCTCACTTTTGATTGATGCAGAGTGGACTGATTAGTAATGGTGTCATAGTGTGATATCTCATTTTATTTGCAGGTCTTACCCATTCTGAAGAGGGGATAGTTTTTTTTAATTATTTTATTTTTTCAGTGTTCCAAGATTCATTGCCCATTCCCCACACCCAGTGCTTCATGCAATAGGTGCCCTCAGTACCCACCACTAGGCTCTCCCATATCCCCACCCCCTCCTTCCAAGTCCCTCAGTTTGTTTCTGTGTCCAAAGTCTCTCATGTTTCATTTCTTTTCATGAATTACCCTACTTCCCATTTCCTTTCCTTCTCCTACTGTCCTCTATATTACCCCTTATGTACCACAAGTAAGTGAAACCATGTGATACTTGACTTTCTCTACTTGGCTTATTTCACTCAGCATAATCTCTTCCAGTCCAGTCCATGTTGCTACAAAAGTTGGATATTCATCCTTTCTAATGGAGGCATAGTATTCCATTGTATATATGTACCACATCTTCCTTATCCATTCATCTGTTGAAGGGCATCTTGGCTCTTTCCACACAGTTTGGTGATTGTGGTTATTGCTGCTATGAACATTGGGGTACGTATAGCCTTTCTTTTCACTATATCTGTATCTTTGGGGTAAATACCCAGTAGTGCAATTTAAGGGTCATAGGGTAGCTCTATTTTTAATTTTGTAAGGAATCTCCACACTGTTTTCCAAAGTGGCTGCACCAACTTTCATTCCCACCAACAGTATAAGAAGGTTCCCCTTTCTCCACAGCCTCTCCAACACTTGTTGTTTCCTGTCTTGTTAATTTTGGCCATTCTGACTGATGTAAGGTGCTATCTCAGTGTGCTTTTGATTTGAATTTCTGTGATAGCTAGTGATGTTGAACATTTTTTCATATGTCTGTTAGCCATTTGTATATCTTCTATGGAGAAGTGCCTCTTCATGACTCCTGCCCATTTTTTGATGTGTTCATCTTCTTTTTGGATGTTGAGTTTGAGTAGTTCTTTATAGATCTTGGATATCAGCCCTTTGTCTATAGTGTCATTTGCAAATATCTTCTCCCATTCTGTGGGTTGCCTCCTTGTTTTGTTGACTGTTTCCTTTGCTATGCAGAAGCTTTTTATTTTGATGAAGTCCCAGAAATTCATTTTCGCTTTTGTCTCCTTTGCCTTTGGAGACGTGTCTTGAACGAAGTTGCTGTGGCCGATGTCAAAGAGGTTACTGCCTATGTTCTCTTCCAGGATTTTGATGGATTCCTGCCTCACGTTGAGGTCTTTCATCCATTTCGAGTTTGCCTTTGTGTGTGGTGTAAGAATGGTCTAGTTTCATTCTTCTATACGTAGCTGTTCAATTTTCCCAGCACCATTTATTGAAGAGACTGTCTTTTTTCCACTGGATATTTTTTCCTGCTTTGTCAAAGATGATTTGACCATAGATTTGTGGGTCCATATCTGGACTCTCTACTCTGTTCCATTGGTCTATTTGTCTGTTTTTTGCCAGTACCATGCTGTTTCGGTGATCACAGCTTTGTAATAAAGCCTGAAGTCAGGTAACGTAATACCCCCAACTTTGTTTTTCTTTTTCAACAATTCCTTAGTGATTTGGTGTCTTTTTGGTTCCATATAAATTTTAGGATTGTTTGTTCCAACGCTTTGAAGAATGTTGGTGGAATTTTGATCGGAATGGCATTGTTTTACAGGCTGTGTATACCAGGTGGGTGGGAATCCTGGAGGACACCAAAGAATTCTGCCAACTACAGGTATTATTGAAGAGTAAAGGGCATGTAAGACAACATTTAGGGAAGAATTAATCAGGGGTGCCTGGGTGGCTCAGTTGGTTAGGAGACTGCCTTCAGTTCAGGTCATGATCCCGGAGACCCGGGATCGAGTCCCACATCGGGTGCCCTCCTCGGCAGGAAGCCTGCTTCCCCCTCTCTCACTCCCCCTGCTTGTGTTCCCCCTCTGACTGTGTTTCTCTCTGTCAAATAAATAAAATCTTAAAAAAAAAAAAAGAATTAATCAGTCTTGGATCCATTGTATTTAAAATAAGTAGAAAGAATAACTAGTGGTATCCATTAAGAAATGTAGGTTGCATGTAAGCAACTACATAGGAGAATGTTTTGCGGGGAGTCATCAAGAGGTGTATCATGTGCTATAGCTGCAGTACAAAGGGAGAGAGGATTCCCCAGATAAGAACTGTCCACCATCACCCCTCCCATGACAATTCTAAGAACACCAGAATTTTATATCTTCACTTTAGCAACAATTTTCTTGCTTTAACTTGTGCGATTACCCAGGCAAGGGAATGTATAAGAGTAATGATCCATCTTTGATCCATGTATTCATTGGTATATTATGCTGAGACTGAATGGGTGAATAAAGATAACTGTCTACTAGGATTAACTCTAAAATTCCCTGGTTTAACATGCCTCTATAAATGATTTATGGCTTTACATTTCAAAATATTCATTGTCATACTAAGCCTTTTAAATGTGCCTGGCCCTTAAACAAGTAAAGATCCAATTAGGTATTTAACTGATTGAATAAATAAACAGAATATGAGATCCTGATATATAAATGTATTATTGTGGCTGAACTTGAGAGAGAACTAAGATATATAAGTAAATCTTATTTATATTAAAAACTTTCAATTATTACCTTTGGAGAGGAAAAGAATAGAGCTTTTTTCAACCATCTTAAAAATTCCCTTTAGAAAGCAACTATTTGAATTGCTAATCATCTCATTTTTGTTTACAAACACTTCTGTAGAAAAATTAAAATAATAGAAGGATAATATAATAATCTATTGCTTATATCATCACATTATAGAAACATAACTATTGTTTAAATTATAAATCTACTTCAAACTTCTCATTTGGTATAAAAGTTAATAGTTGAATAATGGTAAGCTTTTCAAATGAAGGCAGTGAAATAAGATCACTGAACATATACAAAGATACATATAACTAAATTATGTAAAGAAAGTAGCCTTACAATATAATAAATTACCTAAAATCAATAAAATATATTAAACATGTTGATTCCATCTTATTCTATAAGAATTATAACTTAATGAGGTGCCTAGGTGGTTTAGTCAGTCAGTTAAGCATCAGCTTTTGGCTCAGGTCATGATCACAGATTTCCCAGACTGAGCCCCAGAGTTGGGCTCCCTGCTCAGTGGGGAGTCTACTTCTCCCCCTCTCTCTCCTCCAGGCTCATGCTCTCTCCCTCTATCTCTTTCTCTCTCGCTCTCAAATAAATAAAATCTTTACAAAATTATTTTTTAAAAAATTATGGTTTACTAATACCATTTGTATATGGTCTTGGGAAATGTGACAAGTAAAATGTTCACAGTGGTGAAGAAAAATCCAGTTTTTTATAAGACTTTGCCAATTTGACCTTAGCATTTGATAGCTCTCATGAGCGAGAAGACAATAAGAATAAGTAGAAGAATTAGAAATCAGCACAATTCCAGCCTCTATGTAGTGGCGTAAGTATATATTCTGGGCAAACAAGTAAAATTTTGCCAAAGTTTCCCATTTCCCAACCCTCTGGCCCCAGAGTTAATCCTGCAGTGCCACTGCACAGAAGTGAGATAAGGGCTGGGTCCTCAAACACTCTGGGTCTTGCTGAAGGAGTTGGGCCATGAAAAGTTCTCTCATGAAATAGTACGGCTTGTAGCAATTTGACTGTACTTTGTGGGATGACAATTCTGTAAGACACTGCTAGGGTCCCAGGCCACATTTCTTTTAATCCTCAAATGTTATCTGATATCCTTCAGCAATGCCATGGAAAGACCATCAGTTATCTAATTGGAAATATTATTCTTGACTTGATAGGAAGGCTCTATTTCATTTTCATTTCATTTTCTAAATAAGAATCTATAAGACTTAGACAAAGTCAACTCTTCAGAAGTATTAGATTCTTTTTTGTGGTTCTTTATTGAACTCCTTTTCAAAAGGCTGTTTGATTTCTAAGCCACAGTTTCTGTATCGTTGTTTTTACGTGCAATGATTTATCAGCTGCCATGCGCCTCTCCAATAAATTTAAAAACAGTTCCTCATAACAGGCAGAGCCTTATTTTTAACAGAAATAATTGAAAAGGCACCAGGGGCTCCTTGAGAGCTCTGGCTGTGCCGCTGCAAGAACACCATTTCCTGAATCAAGTTAATAAGAGAGCAGCATGAGAAATAGGTTCCAAGCAATAGAATTTTTCCAGGAGAACAAATAGGTATCAGGTAATATTTGAAGAGTACTCTGTGATCTTCGTAAAAGTGGAAATATATTAAATGTCTTTCTCAACCAGGTCCAGTTGTTTACCAGTGTCATTTTAGGATTCCATCTTTTTGCTCATGATTCCAATTATCGTAGAATAGCTGCATGCTGGTATCCCTTGTTTTATTATACAGTGACAGCATTATCTATCCTGACCAATCTCCTGTCAATCCACACTGATCTATGGGGTAATAATAACTACGACGTACGGGAACGGGGCTTCAAATAGCATTGCTATTACTTCAAGATACATATATGTGCTTTTTTTGACTCCTTTATTTCAGCTATTCAAGTAGGCAAGTATATACTCTAAGCATGATGAGAATGTTTATATGAATGAAAATGTTTTGTAACAAACAAAACAAGATAATGAGTTTGTTTTTATTTATGTAAAGAAAAACATGTCCTTGAGACAATGGTAATAAAGGCAGCAGGTATAAGCAAGACACAGGGAGCATAATTCCAAAGCTGTGGCTTGGGGGGCCTAGGTGGCTCAGTTGGTTAAGCATTTGACTCTTGATTTCAGCTCAGGTTAGAACCGCTGGGTCAAGATCTCAGGGTCCTGATATTAAGCCCTAAGTTGAGCTTGGTACTGGGCATGGGATCCACGTAAGATTCTCCTTCTCCCTCTCTCTCTACCCTTCCTTCACTGCTTGCACACACACACACACACACACACACACACACACACACGTGCACCAATAACAATTACCAAAAAAGTAAAATAAAGAGCTTCAATTTCAACAGCAATTATTTTTATTGACTCTTGTGCATAAAAATAAATAGATCATGATTTGTTGAAGACCATGCCTGGTACCACTGGTTCTGTCACTCCAGGTCTTCACTTCTCTTCCTTTCCCTCTACCTTCCATTTCTCTCTTTATTTCCCTTTTCCTATCTATTTCACTGTAAAGCCTTATTACAAGGAGAGAAGATTGTAAAATGAAAAGTATTGGTGAGAGAGAGAATAGAATCCTTTTTCCTTCCTCTGGCTGAATTGTGACTTCAGAGTGGCTTAGTAGAAAAACCAAGGAATATCTTGTCCTAGTTTTCTAAGAAAATTGCTTCGGAACATTTTGTAAAACCAATTCATTAATACTGGAGCTTGTTAAGAGAAGGCTTTGCTACCTTTAGTCCATATTCTTTTTAAAATACGAATGGAATGACTTGTCTGGCTTTTTAGCCTGTTTTTTTTTGTTGTTGTTGTTGTTGTTGCTGTTATTGTTTGTTTGTTTTACTAGATAAAACTGGTGAATTATAAAGTTTCTTTTTCTTTGCTAATCTGTTTCAGTACAAACAACCTCAATAAAAAATGGCTTACTGAGGACATCATAATTGTAAGATGTCCACTGAGGCTCTAAAAATAAAAATTCCCCAATTACTTAATAGCAATTACCTCTGAAATTATACTATTTTATTTTATCCTGTTAAAGCTGTTGCAAATTGGACAAATGCACATTTTATTTTTAATAGCATTAAAAACTTTATTTTGCTTTTTAATTGATTACTTTTTAGTGTTTAATTCCTTATAATGATCTGCTGGATATTTTACCACTCCTAAATTATTTTGCAATTTTATGTACAAACAAGAAATAAAATGGATGACAAAAAGCATATTCAAAAGACTCCAAGTGACTTCTTAGATATGTAAATAGACAGTGAATTAGTTTCTGACCATCACTATGATAAATGATGTTCTCATATCAAAGTCTTTAGGTCAAGTAAACAAAATGGTGTTGGCTCCATTTGTTCTCATACTTTGGCTTCTTTGTCATAAGTCATATGTCATATTATTATAAGAAAAATTAAATCATTCCTTAGAATCTAAATTAACCAAGTTATAAACTATATTTTGTCATTAGTTTTCCAGGCTTCTTATATATATCTAAAAGTATGTTTTTTATATATTCACTTTTTAATCAGTTTAATCAGTTATAATTATTAACTTTGTTGGTAATTCTCTTTATTATAGCAATAACAACAAAAAAATTCCTTTTCTTTTCCTTACCAAGTTAAATGTCTACTTACACTATTTTTCTGAAAAGCTGTGCTTAAGAGAAAATTCTCAATAATCTGTTATTAGTTAAAACAACACTAGTACTAAAACAACCAATATATGTATATTTCATACAGTATACAACAGATATCTATGGCATCTCATTTAAGCTTCAGAATACAGTAAGAGGAGTAATTAGATATTATACCATTTTATGCATAAGAAAACAGATTGTAAAAGCTAAATGTTATTTTTAAGGCCACTGAGCTGATAAGTATTAGAAAAATAATGGAAAAGCAGGTATTAAGACTCAAAACAGTCTCTGAAAAGATCTGGAGACATTAAGATTAATGAGATAGGTCTTGCCTTCCAGGGCCCCACAATCTATAATCACAGAATTATGCTTAGGGTCTCTGGGTGGGAACAAATAATAGAAGCTTTTAATTCATCTTGACCTCGTCTCGTAAGATTAGTAAAAACGATCATCTAAGTCTTGAGGACTGACTAGAAGTCTACGACATAAAGTCTATAGAAATGGGATAGGAAGGCTCTTTCTCCAAAGTAAAAACAGCATGGTACAGGAAGGGGAGTAGACCCAGTTTTAAAATGATAGAAGAGGTGTGAAACCAAAAGTGTCAGTGGATAGGCTGGAGAGCTAAGGTAACTGAGAAGTCTGAGTGACAGTTTTGATCTGGCATGTTACAAGTAATTGTTAAAGGGTTTTAAGAAAAAAGTGTGATATACAGAAAACCAATAATAATTCTCAGAAGAGGAGCAAGATAGCAGAGGGAAAGGAGACCTAGATATTATCAGGTCCTAGGAGTTTAGCTAGATGGTTAGCAAACCAGGCAGAAACCTGCAAACTCAACAGGAGATCAAAGAGAAGAAGAGCAGCAATTCTAGGAACAGAAAAGTGACCACTTTCTGAAAGGTAAGAAACGCAGAGAAGTGAATCGGAGGTGACATTTGGGAAGACAGACTGCAGAGGGAGGCGCCAGCTCCCTGTCAGCAGTAGAGCAGCGTAGAACAAAGTCGAACTTTTAGAAGTCTACTCTCCTGAGGGATATCTCCCCAGAGGTTAAGCAGGAGTTGGAACCCTCGCTGGGACAGTGTGGTCTCAGAACCCGTGGGGTCACAAAAGGTCCCAGGGTGCCTGAGTGCGACAGAGCTCCCACATTTTGGAGTGGGGAAGCCGGCTGCAGAGATGTAGCCAAGCAGTAGGCTCTCAGCTCTGGCTTGCCTTAAATCGTGATCAGAGGCACAGTTGAGCCACTACTCTTCAAGCAGGGAATGCACAATTGGCAGATCTGGGGAGACCCCCCTCTTTCCTTCACTGAGGAGCTGCGCACAGGAATCTGCTGGGTTTGGAGACTACAAACAGGGCCAAGTGCCAGAGATAAAAACACTTGGTCACAGGCCAGGTGAGAGCACAGAGTGTGACCAGAAAACAGGGAGACAGGTGTGATTGACTGCTTTACTCTGGGGGCTTACTAAAGAGTAGGGCCCAAGCTCTTGGCTCCTCTGGGCTGGAGACTGGGAGGCTACCATCTTTATTCCTATCCTCCAAAGCTACAGGGAAAGCATTTAGGGAACAAAAGCTACTGAAAGTGAACCTGAGCAAATTTCTTAGTCTGGCCGCTGGCAAGGGCACGGCAGTTCCGCCTCAGGCAAAGACATCTGAGAATCACTGCAACAGGCCCCTCCCCCTGAAGATCAGCAAGAACATCCAGCCAAGACCAAGTTCAGTAATCAATAAAAACTGCAGAGCTTCAAAGGAATGCAGCACTTAGAATTCATGGCTTTCCCCCCATGATTCATTAGACTTTCAAAGTTAATTTTTTTAATTTCATTTTTTTTCTTATTCTATTTTTAAAATGTTTTCTTTCCAATTCTAAGTTTTTTTAAAATTATTTAATCAATACCCTTTTTTAAGCCTTTTAAAAATTTCATTGTTTTAGTCATATTCTATCCTCCCGTATTTAACCTTATGTTTTGTACACATATAGGTTTTTCTTTCTTTAAAACTTTGGGATACAGTCCATCTAATAGATAAAAGTATACCCTAAATCTAGCATATGGCTTTGTTATAGTCTGCAGCCACATCATATTCGTTCCTCTTTTTTTTTTCTTTCTTCAACCAACTTATCAATTCCTTTTTTTAGAATTTTTTTAATTTTCATCTTACTTTTGTACATATATAAGTTTTTCTTTCCTTAAAAATTTGGGAGGCAATTTCTTCTAACAGACCAAAATATGTCCCAAATAAGGTGTGTCACACTGTTCTATTCACCAGTCTAATCATATATATAGAGAGAGACAGGTAGATATAGATATATACAGAGATTTTTTTTTCCTTTCTTCTCCCCCCAGTTTTGGGTCTCTTCTGATTTGCTTAGTGTATATTTTTGGGAGGTCATCAGTACCCTTTTAGTATTTTGTACTCTCATTCATCTATTCTTATGTGGAGAAAATGACAAGTGGAAATACTCACCTCACAATAATAAAAGAGGCAGTGCCCACAGCTAGGGACCTAATCAATACGGATATTAGTAATATGTCAGAACTAGAGTTCAAAATAATGATTATAAAGGTGCTAGCTGGCTCAAAAAAAAAACATAGAAGATACTAGAGAATTTCTTTCTGGAGAAATAAAAGCCCTTTATGGAGAAATAAAGGACTAAAATCTAACCAAGTTGGAATCAAAAAAGCTATTAATGAGGTGCAATCAAAAATGGAGGCTCTTACTGCTAGGAAATATGAGGCAGAAGAGAGAATTAGTGATCTAGAAGACCAAATTATGAAGAATAAAGATGCTGAGAAAAAGAAAGGCAAACAGCTACTGAAACAAGAGGGGAGAATTCAAGAAATAGTGGTACCATAAGATCAAACAATGTTAGAATAAATGGGATGCCAGAAGAAGAAGAAACAGTGAGAGGGGCAGAAGGTATACAGGAGCAAATTATAGCAGAGGTTTCCCTAATTTGGTGAAAGGAACAAGCATCAAAATCCAGGAGGCATAGAGAACCCCCCTCAAAATCAATAAAAACAGGTCCACACTCCATCACCTAATAGTAAAACTTACAAGTCTCAGTGACAAAGAGAAAATTCTGAAAGCAGCTCAGGAGAAGAGGTCTACAATGGCAGAAATATTAGATTGGCAGAAGACCTAACCACAGAGACCTGGCAGGCCAGAAAGACTGGCATGATATATTTAGCACACTAAATGAGAAAAATATGCAGCCAAGAATATTATATCCAGCTAGACTGTAACTGAAAACAGAAGGATACATAAAAACCTTCCAGGAAAAACAACACCTGAAAGAATTCGCAAACACCAAAGAAGCCCTACAAGAAATATTGAAAGGGGTCATCTAAGCAGAGAGAGAGCATAAAAGTAACAGACCACAATGAACAGACAATTTACAGTAACAGTCACTTTACAGGCAATACAATGGCACTAAATCCATATCTTTTAATAATTACCCTGAATGTAAATGGGCTAAATGCCACAATCAAAAGACATAGAGTATCTGAATGGATAAAAAACCAAAATCCATCGATATCCTGTCTGCAGACACTCATTTTAGACTCAAAGACACCTCCAGAATTAAAGTGGGAGAGGTGGAAAAAAATTTACTATGCTAATGGACATTAAAAGAAAGATGGGGTGGCAATCCTTATATCAGACAAATTAGATTTTAAGCCAAAGACTATAATAAGAGATAAGGAAGGACACTATACCATACGTAAAGGGTCTGTCCAACAAGATCTAATAGTTGTAAATACCTATGCCACTAACATGGGAGCATCCAATTATATAAACCAATGAATAACTAAATCAAAGAAACACATCAACGATAATACAATAATTGCAGGGGACTTTAACACACTCCCCTCACTGAAATGGACAGATAAGCTAAGCAAAAGATATACAAGGAAATAAAGGCTTTAAATGACACACTGGACCAGATGGACAGCACAGATATATTCAGAACATTCCATCCCAAAGTAACAAAATATACATTCTTTTCTAGTGCATGTTCCAACATTCTCCAGAAGAGATCACATCCTGGGTCACAAATCAGGTCTCAACCAGTACCAAAAGACTGGGATCATTCCCTGTATATTTTCAGACTATAATGCTTTGAAACTTGAAATCAACTACAAGAGCAAAGTTGGAAAGAACGCCAATACATGGAGAATGAAGACTATCCTACTAAAAAATGAATGGGCTAACCAGGAAGTTAAATAAGAATTTAAAAAATTCATGGACACAAATGAAAATGAAAATACAACTGTTCAAAATCTTTGGGACACAACAAAGGTGGTTCTGAGAGAAAAGTATGTAGCAATATAAGCCTTTCTCAAGAAACAAGAAAGGTATCAGGGCGCCTGGGTGGCTCAGTTGGTTAAGCGACTGCCTTCAGCTCAGGTCATGATCCCGGAGACGTGGGATGGAGCCCCACATTGTGCTCCCTACTCGGCGGGAAGCCTGATTCTCCCTCTCTCACTCCCCCTGCTTGTGTTCCCTCTCTGGCTGTGTTTCTCTCTGTCAAATAAATAAAATCTTTAAAAAAAAAAAAAAAGAAACAAGAAAGGTCTCAAGTACACAACCTAACCCTATAACTACAGGAGCTGGAGAAAGAACAAGAAAAAAAAAGCCTAAACCCAGAAGAGAAATACTAAATATCAGAACAGAAATCAATGATATAGAAACCAAAAGAAGAGTAGAACAAATCAATGAAACTAGGAGCTGGTTCTTTGAAAAAATTAACAAGATGGATAAACCCCTGGCCAGACTTATCAAAAAGAAAAGAGAAAGGACATAAATTAATAAAATTATGAATGAAAGAGGAGCGATCACAACCAACACCAAAGAAATACAAATAATAAGAAGAACATATTATGAGCAACTATACACCAGCATATCTGACAATCTGGAAGAAATGGACACATTCGCAGAGACATAGGAACTACCAAAACTGAACCAGGAATAAATAAAACACCTGAACAGACTCAAAACCAGTAAGGAGATTAAAGCAGGCATCAAAAATCTCCCAAAACACAAGAGCCCAGGACCAGACTACTTCCAATGGGAATTCTACCAAACATTTAAAGAAGAATTAATACCTATTCTCCTGAAACTTCTAAAAAATAGAAATGGAAAGAAAACTTCCAAACTCATTTTATGAGGCCAGCATTACCTTGATCCCAAACCAGAAAAAGACCCCATCAAAAAGGAGAATTACAGACCAATAGGACTGATGAACACGGATGCAAAAATTCTCACCAAAACTCTAGCAAATAGGATCCAACAGTACATGAAAAGGAGTATTCACCATGATCAAGTGGGATTTATTCCTGGGCTGCAAGGTTGGTTCAACAACCACAAATCAATCAATGTGATACAGTACAATAACAAAAGAAAGAATAAGAGCCATATGAT
Source organism: Spilogale gracilis (assembly GCA_004023965.1). Classification (NCBI taxonomy): domain Eukaryota; kingdom Metazoa; phylum Chordata; class Mammalia; order Carnivora; family Mephitidae; genus Spilogale; species Spilogale gracilis. The sequence goes on from PITA01013886.1 coordinate 53,616, forward strand.
ACTCTCATTAGATGCTGAAAAAGCACTTGACGAAGCACAGCATCCTTTCTTGATCAAAACTCTTCACAATGTAGGGATAGAGCGTACCTACCCCAATATCATAAAAGCCATCTATGAAAAACTCACAGTGAATATCATTCTCAATGGGGAAAATCTCAATGGGAAAAATCTTTTGAGAGCTTTTCCCCTAAGGTCAGGAACATGGCAGGGCTGTCCATTATCACCACTGCTATTCAACATAGTACTAGAAGTCCTAGCCTCAGCAATCAGACAACAAAAAGAAATAAAAGGCATCCAAATTGGCAAAGAAGTAGTCAAACTCTCACTCTTTGCAGATGATATGGTATTTTATGTGGAAAATCCAAAGACTCCACTCCAAAACTGGTAGAACTCATATAGGAATTCATTAAGGTGTCAGGATATAAAATCAATGCACAGAAATCAGTTGTATTTCTATACACCAACATCAAGAAAGCGAAATCAAGGAGACTATCCCACTTACAATTGCACCCCAAACCATAAGATGCCTAGGAATAAACCTAACCAAAGAGGCAAAGAACCTGTACTCACAAAACTATAAAGCACTCACGAAAGAAACTGAGGAAGACACAAAGAAATGGAAAAATGTTTAATGCTCATGGATTAGAAGAACAAATACTGTCAAAATGTCTATGCTACCTAAAGCAGTCTACACACTTAATGCAATACCTATCAAAATTCCATCAACTTTTGTCAAATAAATGGAACAAATAATCCTAAAATTTATATGGAACCAGAAAAGTTCCCAAGTAGCCAGAGGAATGGTGAAAAAGAAACCAAATTTGGCAGCATCACAATTCCAGACTTCAAGCTCTATTATAAAACTGCAATCATCAAGACAGCATGGTACTGGCACAAAAACAGACACAAAGCACAATGAAACAGAATAAGAATCCCAGAAATGGACCCTCAACTCTATGGTTAGCTCATCTTCGACAAAGCAGAAAAGATTGTCCAATGGACAAAAGACAATCTTTTCAACAAATGGTGTTGGGAAAATTGGACAGTCACATGCAGAAGAATGAAACTGGGCTGCTTCCTTACACCACACACCAAAATAGACTCCACATGGATGCAAGACGTCAATGTGAGACAGGAATCCATCAAAATCCTTGAGGAGAACACAGGCAGCAACCTCTTCCACCTCAGTTGCAGCAACTTCTTCCTAGAAACATTGCAAAAGGCAAGGGAAGTAAGGGAAAAAAGGAACTATTGGGACTTCAGCAGGATCAGAATCTCTCACACAGCAAAGAAAACAGTCAACAAAACCAAAAGACAACCAAGAGAATGAGAGAAGACATTTGCAAGTGACATATCTGATAAAGGACTAGTATCCAAATCTATAAAGAACTTATCAAACTCAACACACAAAGAACAAATAATTCAATCACGAAATGGGCAGAAATCATGAACAGACATTTCTGCAAAGAAGACAGTCAAATGGCCAAGAGACACATGAAAAAGTGCTCAACATCCCTCAGCATCAGGGAAATACAAATCAAAACCAAGTGAGATATCACCTTACACCAATCAGAATGGCTAAAATTAACAAGCTAGGAAATGACAGATGGCAAGCATGTGGGGAAAGGGGAACCCTCCTACACTGTTGGTGGAAATGCAAGCTGGTGCAGCCACTCCAGAAAACAGTATGGAGGTTCCTCAAAAGTTGAAAATAGAGCTACCCTATGACCCAGCAATTGCGCTACTGGGTATTTACACTAAAGATACAAATGTACAGATCTGAAGAGGCACATGCACCCAAATGTTTATAGCAGCAATGTCCACAATAGCCAAACTATGGAAAGAACGGAGATGTCCATCAACAGATGAATGTATAAAGAAGATACATATATAATATATATATTCCTCTGTGTGTGTGTGTGTGTGTGTATATACACACAGACCAGGAACATGAAGATTTCCTGGTCCATATATATATATATATATATATATATATATATATGAATACTATGCAGCCATCAAAAAAATGGAATCCTGTCATTTGCAGTGACGTGGCTGGAACTGGAGGGTATTATGCTGGACCTGGAGGGTATTATGCTGAGCAAAATAAGTCAGCGAAAGACAATTATCATATGATCTCACTGATATGTGGAATTTGAGAGGCAGCACTGTGGTTCATGGGAGGGGGGAAGTAAAAAAGGATACAATTCGGAATGGCAGGGAGACAAACCATAAGAAACTCTTAATCTCAGGAAGAAAAACTGAGGGCTTCTGGGGGGTGGGGGGAGGGATAGGGTGGCTGGGTTATGGAACAAATAAATACTTAAAAAAACAACAGTA
>PITA01013887.1:0-18944 GCA_004023965.1 Spilogale gracilis
AGCTAGGCACCCAAATTTGTGGACTTTTTTTTTCTTTATTTGGGATGCCTGGGTGGCTCATTCAGTTAAGCAGTTGCCTTCTGCTCAGGTCATGATCCGGGTCTGGGGGCTCCTTGCCCCGCAGGGAGCCTACTTCTCCCTCTCCCTCTGCCTGCCGCTCTGCCTACTTGGGCTCTATCGCTCTGTCAAATAAATAAAATCTTTTTTAAAAATAGATTTAATTTATTTATATGAAAGAGAGAGAGAGAACACAAACAGAGGGAAGAGGCAGAGGGAGAAGTAAGGCTCCCTGCAGAGCAAGGAGCCCCATGCAGGACTCGATCCCAGGACTCTGGGATCATGACCTGAGCCAAAGCAGACACTGAACCGATTGAGCCACCCAGGCATCCCTGTGGATGTATTTGAATGCTACAACAATAATGAATATTTTTTCAGGAAAACTAGTTTGTTCAAAATTGTTAGATCATGCTTAAGTCATTTGAAATGGGGTCAAAACTTAATGCTCTATTAATTATGCAAAATACTTTATGTATTTTTAAATATTCAGCATATTCAGAATTGTTCAATATAGCACTAAAAATAATTGGATTAAGAAACATATTTAAGGGGTGCCTGGGTGGCTCAGAGGGTTAAACCTCTGCCTTCAGCTCAGGTCATGATCTCAGAGTCCTGGGATCCAGCCCCACAATGGGCTTACTGCCCAGCAGGGAGTCTGCTTCCCCCTCTCTCTCTGCCTGCCTCTCTGCCTACCTGTAATCTCTCTCTCTCTCTGTGTCAAATAAATAAATAAAATCTTTAAAAAAAAAAGAAACACATTTAACATAATTTTGATCTTAAACCCAGGTAAGCTATAAACAGTTAATGGGAATTGTTTGTGAAATGATTAGAAAGATCCAGTTTTCGTTCCCTTCTGCTGGTTTATTGGTAGATTTGTGAACCATTCAATAAAAGCACCATGAGGGAGATCTGTTTATTAGGTGTAGGCTCCAAATGAACAGCGCAATAAAAGGCACGGACGAAGATGTCTAATAGCATCTCAAATTTAGCCTGTCCCAAACTGAATTCCTGATATTTCTCCCTCATATTTTCTTTTTCACTCTCTTCCTCATCTTACTAAAGCAGATCCCCTTTTAGTTGCTGAGGCAAAAATCTTGGCTTCATCCTACACTTTGTGAGTATAGATTCTATGGGCTCTTTTTTTGAAATATATTCAGAATCTAACTGCTTGTTATCTCTCTCACTACCCGCCTCCCTACAGTTCAGTCAACCATTATGTTTCTCCTGGTCTAATGCAGGATTTAACTGCTTTTTCTGCTTTAATATTTGCTGTCTGTAGCCTAGTTACCACATAGCAGCCATAGGAGTTCTCTGAAAACATAAATCAGAACATGATATTTTTCTGCTTGAAACTCTGCAATGTCTCCCTGTCACATTGAGGGTAAAGCAGACCCTTTGTGTTCTGGCACCACTTCCTCTTCCGATACCCCCACCCCACCCCAGCCACTCTCTTTCAGCTACACTTAACCTAATTGCTGTTTTTTAGACACACCAAGACCGCTCTTCTCTGAGTCTTTGTGCCTTTCCCATCTTCCTAGAACTCCTTCCTCCATATGAATGTATGGTGTGTTCCCCAACTTCCTCAAGTTTTAGCTTCTCACTGAGGCCTTCCTTGGACATCCTGTATTACTGAGTAGCATTACTGCTCATAAAGCACTCTTTATCCTCCCTGCTTACTCTACTTTTCTTCATAGCATTTGTCACCATTTGACATAAATGTTGACAGAGTAATTATAGATTGTAAGCTCCATGAAGGCGGGGACTTGGTCTGTTGGTTCACAGTTGTATTTTAAAGTGCCTTGCTTATAGTAGATACCCAGGAAAAATTTAGAGGTTGAATGAATTATAGAAATCCACAGAAAAGCAAACTGAATTTTTAATCACTGTCTTAAAGTTCCCCTTACTCTTTTTTTAATAGTGGTCCTGAAATGCTACCTGAGCCTAACCCAAACTATAAAACTTTTTGTCGTGTGAATCTAGTCCAACCCTTCATTTTACTGGTGATGTAATAAAGTCATTACCATGCTAAGTATTCCCAAAGGTATAGCCAGTTGATTAGTGGTATAGCCAAGACTAGAATCCATGTCTCTTGAATCCCAGTTCATTGCTTTTTTTTCACTACTTTGTGATACCTTAATATGAGGCTCAACTTAAAAGGTCAGTTTCTTATGGAAACAAAGCAGCCAAAAGTAAGTATGTCAGTGAGCAGACATAGGTAAACTTTTTGAGTAGATTGATGATGTTGAAAACAAAGATACCTGCTGGTTAAGGATTCAATCAATCATTTTCCTCCCCATGGTCATTATAGTGTTTAAGTTAGTTTCTTATAGCTTTAGAATGTCTGTTGCCAAATAAGTAAACATTGAGGAATGTGTTTATTTATATTTGATGTTTATTTAATCTCAGGTGCACATGAACTTGAACAGATGCAGCTGATTTTAGAATCTATTCCTGTTGTACATGAGGAAGATCGTCAGGAGCTTCTCAGCGTAATTCCAGTTTACATTAGAAATGACATGACTGAGCCACACAAACCTTTAACTCAGCTGCTTCCAGGAATTAGTCGAGAAGGTATTGTTACTCAAGAGTAACCAGCATGTCATGGGGTGGGTGTGTGTGTGTGTGTGTGTGTGTGTGTGTGTGTGTGTATGTGTGTGTATGCATGCATGTGTTCATGCACACAGACAGGACCTGTGTATCCCAAATAGCCCTTAGATACTATACCGTATCTAAAACTTCAGCTCTTTCCCCTTTTTGGTCTGGCCCAATCTGTTTCTTTGTTACTCTGACTTTTCAGGTTCCATAAAGTGTATCCCTCTCCTGGTTCTAACTGCATCAACTTTATAGCTTACACCTCTGATGTTATCTACCACAGGCAAACATCTAGAGTCTGTGTCCCTCACTAAGCTAAAATGGAGTTTTGTGAGGGTTAGATTTTAAGTAAGTGTGGATATGAATATGATATGAATATGAATGATTTAGATGTGAAAGAGTAAATTGATTTGGGGAAAGCAAAGGCTTCAGGGCAAGAAAGAGATGGAGGAAAGAGCAAAACTGTATGAACAAACACATTACATAAGAATTTGCAGATTCGTGTTAGGAATATTAGGTATTAAATGAGAGAGTTTGTGCAAGCTTGGAAGGAATAGATACTTGGAGAAAATCAAAACTTTCTTGACCATTAAAGCAAATAATTTTGTGTCTCAGAGTGATATGTCTTTAGGATTAGTTGCTATAAATAATATACAGAAGTCTTAAACTCTTGTAGTAGTTACCTGTAATAAGATAAACATTTTTTTTTAAGATTTTACTTATTTGACAGAGAGCAAGAACACAAGCAGAGGGAACAGAAAGCAGAGGGAGAGGGAGAAGCATGCTCCCCGCTGAGCAGGGAGCGTGTAGGGCTCAATCCCAGGACCCTAGGATCAGGACCTGAGCTGAAGGCAGACGCTTAACTGACTGAGCCATCCAGGCATCCCAGTTTTTGTTTTGCTTTGTTTTTTTAAGATTTTTTTTTTTTTAAGATTTTATTTTTAACTAATCTCTGTACCCAGTGTGGGACTTGAACTCACAACCCTGAGATCAGGAGTTGCATGCTTTACCAGCTGAGCCAGCCAGGCACCCAGGATAACATTTTTTTTTTTTAATTTTATTTATTTATTTGACATAGAGATCACAAGTAGGCAGAGAGGCAGGCAGAGAGAGAGGAGGAAGCAGGCTCCCTGCTGAGCAGGGAGCCCGATGTGGGCCTCAATCCCAGGACCCTGAGATCATGACCTGAGCCCAAAGGCAGAGGCTTAACCCTCTGAGCCACCCAGGTGCCCGAGCCAGGATAACATTTTTAAGGAAGAGCCTTAGGCACGAGAAACATCTTTTTTTTTTTTTTAAAAGATTTTATTTATTTATTTGACAGAGAGAAACATAGCTAGAAAGGGAACACAAGCAGAGGGACTGAGAGAGGGAGAAGCAGGATTCGCGGCGAGCAGAAAGCCTGATGTGGGGCTTGATCCCTGGTCTCCAGGATCATGACCTGAGCCGAAAGCAGTTGCTTAACCAACTGAGCCACCCAGGCGCCCCGAGAAACATCTTTCTTAAAAGTTGATTGTGTCTTATAGCTTTAAGAATTATATTAAGACACATCAGTGTCAGGATTGTATTCATATTGAATCATATTCCTAATGATTCAGGTTAGGGAGATACAATTTTCTAAGCATCTCTAAGGTTTGTCTGAATTATATATTTCTTATTCATAACACCCATTCTGATCATTTTATGTGGTTCAGTTTATTGTATATCAAAGTGTTTTAAAATTTCAAGTGTTTGAGGGCACGTGGGTGGCTTAGTGGGTTAAGTGTCCAATTCTTGATCTCAGCTCAGGTCTTTTTTCTTTCTAAGATTTTAGTTATTTATTTGAAAGAGGGAAAGAGGGTACAGCGGGGGGAGTGGCAGAGAGAGGGAGAAGCAGGCTTCCACTGAGCAGCGAGCCCGATGCGGGGCTTGGTCCCTGGACCCTGGGATCATGACCTAAGCCGAAGGCAGACGCTCAACCGACTGAGCCACCCAGGTGCCCCTCAGCTCAGGTCTTGATCTCAAGGTTAGTTAAGCCCCCATGTTAGGCTCTATGCTGGGCGTAGAGCCTACTTATAAATAAATAAATAAATAAATAAAGTAGCAAGTGTTTTGAGAAAAAGACCCTGGATGGCAAAATCATAATGACTTTTTTTTTGTTTTCCTCTAATGTGCTTAAAACTCATATAGTAAATACCTAAGTAAAAAGGAAGCAGCTGTATTTAATTTTAGCAGGTTTTGCAGGCTTCCTTTTCAGTGGTTCTACGTTCCTAATTGGCCTTCAAGTCTATCTTCACGATCAGATAACAGTGCTGGTTATCTTGCTCCTGACCTGGGAGCCCCTGTCATGACATCCTTGTTGATAAATGAACAGTAGTCACATAGCATTCGACTGTGCCTTAGGATCCTCTGTGAGAACTCTCTAAAAATGCAGGCTGAATTCAGGTCAGAATTCAGAAGTGGGGTGGGGAGCAGAGCTTGGGTCTTATTTTTTTAGATTTATTTACTTGAGAGAGAGAGAGCATGTACATGAGCAGGTGGAGGGGCCGAAGGAGAGGGAGAAGTAGACTCCTCCTCCCTAAGTGTGGAGCCTGACACCCGGGGCTCGATCCCATGACCCCGAGATTATGACCTGAGCCGAAATCAAGAGTCAGATACTCAAACAGAATGAGCCACCCAGGCACCCCACCTGTGTATTTTTTTTTTTTAATTTTATTTATTTAACAGAGAGAAATATAGCCAGAGAGGGAACACAAGCAGGGGGAGTGAGAGAGGGAGAAGCAGGCTTCTCGCCGAGCAGGGAGCCCGATGTGGGACTCGATCCAGGGTCTCCAGGATCATGACCTGAGCCGAAGGCAGTCGCCTAACCAACTGAGCCACCCAGACGCCCCCCACCTGTGTATTTTTAAAACCCTCTACAGGTATAGCTCTGCTAAGCCAGGTTAAGGGATAGGAATAACCTTGCTTGCCTTTGGAGTCATGGTCACTGTTGCCATGTCTTATCAAAAGAGGCAAACTAGTAATGTTGCTGTTGCAGCATTTGCAGTCTAACCAAATTTGAATCTTCTTTTTCCCTACCCTCATTAGATTTGGGATCATGTCTTAGCTGTGAACCAACTTGAAAATTTGACTGATGGAGGGAATTACTCATAATGCATTGCATGGGTATCTTTGATAACGGGTTAATTAACCATCGGGCAAAGACCCTTGGCATTCGTAAGTGGCACAGCTATGCTCACATTCAAGTGCAATGCAGTTTTAAAGTTCCTGACACTAAAGATTCACTGTGTAGATAATGTTCGACACCAGTTTCTTCTTGATTATTATTGGAGTTTTACTTTTGGGCTAAGCATATTCTGAGGCAAAGGGGACTTAGTAAGAATAATACGTGTTCTTTTCTCACATGTTCATGATCTTCAGAGGGAAAAAAAACAAGATTACATATGAATTAAAACATTAAGATGATTAGGAACCCTAGTTCTAGTAAAGCTCTTTTGTCTTTAGATGAAATACCTTTTTCATTTTCCTCTGTATTTACCTCTCATCCTCCCTTTTGCTGTAGTTTACCATGTATTTCTGTATCTTAGTGTACTTTAGCACCATCACAGAAAATAGATTTCCTTTAGAGCAGTGCTGTCCAATAGAACTTTCTGCAATTATGGAAATAGTCTACATACGCATATGCTGCATGCACTTGGGAGCTCAGCTTGGGGTGGTTTCTTTCTTATCTCTCTTCCCTCTGAGAATGGCGATTGTGCTGGGTAAGTCTTTTATAACTCTGTGCCTTAGAGTCTCTCTTGCCTTGAGACCCAAGAGCCCTGGGCTAATTAACATGGACTCTTTTGCAAGAGAACCGACAATAGTGTAATGTATTATGAATGACTTCCTAATAGGAGGGGAGTAAAGGGGAGGAGAGGAAGAGGCCTCAGCCCCAGGCCACTGAAGGGCTTGAGTAGCAGTGGCCTTAGGTTTCTTTAGTCGTTATTGGAACAATTTGAGGTTTGAATAAGATAATGTATATGAAAGTGATTTGTAAAATAAAAAGGCTATAATAAAATCTTCTGTTGTTTACATTAATAAGAAATTGGGAATTGAGAATAGCGGCCTTTCCTAGAGTATACACCTTAGTTTTAGAAGGACTATCTTTTCCTTTGAGACGGAGGTAAGGATAAGAGGATGTATGACAGGCCATAGTGAAGAAGTAGGGGTTAAGATGAAAGTGAGGTGGGTTTGGATTTTGGTAAAAATTGAGAGCATAAAGAGATGGTGTGGAATGTTGAGCAGTAGCAAAGGCCAAATTGCACTTCTACAGTATGAATTTGTCATGAGCTGCGTGTGTGTGTGTGTGTGTGTGTGTGTGTGTAGTTTTTGCATTGAGCTTTTATCAGTACCGTATGACCAGGCACAGGGAAAGTAGATGGGGGAAGTGATTCACAGTTAAGGATTGGTATACAAGTGTGTGGTTGTATAAGGGCCACCTTCAGGCTGGTGACAGGTATGGTTCAGGATGGATTAGGAGCTTATGAGCTAAATTAGTGGGAAGAATTGGTTTGTAGTGGGTAACTTGCAAAGTCCTAAAGTGATCAAGTATCTTTGTGTGTTATGTCGGAGTGTGATTGTTGTGAAACAGAGATCAACAAATTAGTATAGCCCCTACCAGTGAGCTAAGGGAAGGAAAGGGGAAAGGAGTTTTTATTAAGCACTAGACACTGTGCTTAACAATTAATTTTTATATCTTATATCTTTCTCTATTTCCATTTTATACATGAAAAACTGAAGTTCTGGGACGCCTGGGTGGCTCAGTTGGTTAAGCGACTGTCTTCGGCTCAGGTCATGATCCTGGAGACCCGGGATCGAGTCCCACATCAGGCTCCCTGCTTGGCGGGAAGCCTGCTTCTCCCTCTCTCACTCCCCCTGCTTGTGTTCCCTCTCTCGCTGTGTTTCTCGCTGTCAAATAAATAAAATCTTTAAAAAAAAAAAAAAAAAAAGAAAAAAACCAAGGACCTCTTTTAAAAAAAAAAAAAAAAAGAAAAACTGAAGTTCAGTAAGTTTAAGTAACCCGTCTAACCCTTTACTGCTAGTAAGTAATTCATTTAAGCTAGTGAGTTGCAGAGCTGAGATTATGGCCTCTAAAGTATTAGGTTGAACCATAAGAAATTGCTATTATTTGACCACTTTTGATGGACAAAAATAGACATTTTATATGGTTCAACTTGTAATATGTTCTTTGTAACAGACCACAGTATGAGATTGGGGTACATTTCAAATATTTACTGTGTTTATTGAGTGTCTTTTCTTTTGACTTTGTAAATCAGGTAGATTACTTTTATTTGTCTGACAAAGTTAATTTACCTTTTAATTATATAATCCCTTTTTTATCTTCATTGGTTGGTGGATCTCCAGTACAGTTAAAGTGTTTTATTCCTTTCTTTTGCAGCACTGGATTTCCTGGAACAAATTTTGACATTTAGCCCAATGGATCGGTTGACAGCAGAAGAAGCGCTTTCCCATCCTTACATGAGCATATATTCTTTTCCAATGGATGAGCCAATTTCAAGTCATCCTTTTCATATTGAAGATGAAGTTGATGATATTTTGCTTATGGATGAAACCCATAGTCATATTTATAACTGGGAAAGGTAAACTGACCCTAAGTTAGAAAAATATCATTTATTGTAGTTTCACAGTGCAGAGTACTGACTATTATATGATCATGGCCCATTATTGTATTTTCAATAGACCATGATGCAATGAGTTTTATTTTTAAATTATGTAGGACAAGACAGTGTAGATGTTTTAAAAATTTAGTAATGGTCTCTTTGGGTTTCTGCTAAACTTGTTAATTAATATCTTTGAATAGCCTTTATATAATTTAGATATTTAATAGCTACTAGATAAGATATATACAGAATGGAAATATGTAAATTCTCCTTTGAAACATTTTCAAAGCCATTAAGGCATGTTCAGTTGTTAACAAATATAAGGTCCTTATTTAAACATGAAGGTTGGAAATCTGAACCATTTTAAACTGTTGCTTTTGTAAATGTCACAAATTTTTTCTTAAGATGTTGGATGACTAGACAACCTTATCCAAATAGATACCTCCATAATGTCTCAAATTTTTACATAAAATCTCTTGTAGGATAAAAATGATTTTGATTCATGGTATATGCTATTCAAATCTGTTTCCTTAATGACATAAAATTAATCTTGCCTTGGGCTGCTTGAACATAGGTTCAGTATAAGAGACTTTTTATTTTGGATAGTGTAAAATATCAAAATGGGGGTGCCTGGGTGGCTCGGAGGGTTAAGCCTCTGCCTTTGGCTCAGGTCATGATATCAGGGTCCTGGGATGGAGCCCCACATCAGACTCTCTTTTCAGCAGAGCAGAGAGCCTGCTTCCCCCTCTTTCTCTGCCTGCCTCTCTGCCTACTTGTGATCTCTCTCTCTGTCAAATAAATAAATAAAATCTTTTAAAAATATATCAAATGGATAACTTTATACCTTTTAGTTAAAGATTTTTTTCCCTTGGCTTTCTTTTAGGATTTCTAAATTCCCGGGGAAATTTAAATATAATTTTGCTTCAAAAAAAAAAAAAAATATATATATATATATAATTTTGCTTCAAGGTAGGATCATAGCATATAATAATGAATCAATGTTATTATTAAATATTTTCTTTATTTTAGAGAGAGCATGAGCTTGGGGAGTTGCAGAGGGAGATGGAGAGGGAGAAAGAATCTTTCAAGCAGACTCTGTGCTGAGCAGACAGCCCCGTGTGGGGCTTGATCTCACAACCCTGAGATCATGACCTGAGCTGAAACCAAGAGTCTGAAGCTCAACCCACTGAGCCACCCAGGCACCCCATGAATCAATATTATTTGAAATCTTCGGGTGATTTCAATATTTAGCCGGTGTCAGAGTCACTAATGACATTTTTTTTTTTAAGTTTTTATTTATTTGACAGAGAGAAAGAGAGATCACAGGTGGGCAGAGAGGCAGGCAGAGAGAGAGAGAGGAGGAAGCAGACTCCCTGCCGAGCAGAGAGCCCAGTGTGGGGCTCGATCCTAGGACTCTGAGATCATGACCTGAGCTGAAGGCAGAGGTTTAACCCTCTGAGCCACCCAGGCACCGCACTAATGACAATCTTAAAACTTTAAAATTCCATATATTTCTGTGGTTAAAAGAACAATAATAATTAAAAAGTAGTATTAAAATTAGTTCATTTAGTCATTGCATTATTTTCCGTCTACAATGTTGAGGTATTTGTATCTTTACACATCTGGCAATGACCTGTTGTTCCACATGAACATTTCCACTGTCTACACATAATTCTTTCATACATACTCAGATGTCTTCCAGCCTCTTTTGTAGTTCCCTCTCCCCGTCCCCCGGCTATGTGTGTGTGTGTCTGTTTCCCTGCCTGTCTCAGTTTGCCTCTATCTGGCCACCTCGCTGTGATGTGTCAGTAAGAGGATACATGCAGTAGTGCATGTACGTGGACAGGTTGAGGTTTTTTTGTGTTTTTTTTTTTTTTTTTTTTTTCCTATTCATGAATCCCACCAAGCCTTCCTTTGTTCTAGTCTGACTTGTCAGGAGAGTGAAAATCTGTAAGAGACCTGATTGGGATTAGAGATAGCTCTTTTATGGCCACAGAGTATTTTTTCTCTGTACGTCACTGTTGAAATTGAACGGTAGACATGTCAGCCACTCTGATGTTTATCTGCAGTTGTCTTTGAAGGTCAGGGGAAAAGTAGAATAGAGAAAAGATGAAATAAGTATGAAATGATATTTGGTCTTAAGAATGGAGGACTCAGAATCTTTCTGTAATTATGTTTTGTTGGTAATTACCAGAATTGCCTCATTTTATTTAATGTAGTAACAGATCTTAACCTGTCCATTAAAATCACGAGTTATATTCGTATTGTCCCTCTATAGACCTAGCAGAGTGTTTTCACCTAAAGGGCACTCAGTAAATTTGAAAATGAAATCCTATACCTGGACTCACCTTACTGCATCAATTTTTTTCAGGTACCATGATTGTCAATTCTCAGAGCATGATTGGCCTATACATAACAACTTTGATATTGATGAAGTTCAGCTTGACCCAAGAGCTCTGTCTGATGTCACTGATGAAGAAGAAGTACAAGTTGATCCTCGAAAATATTTGGATGGAGATCGTGAAAAGTATTTAGAGGATCCTGCTTTTGACACCAATTACTCTACTGATCCTTGTTGGCAGTACCCAGATCATCATGAAAACAAATATTGTGATCTGGAGTGTAGCCATACTTGCAACTACAAAACAAGGTCATCATCATATTTAGATAACTTAGTTTGGAGAGAGAGTGAAGTTAATCATTATTATGAACCCAAGCTTATTATAGATCTTTCCAATTGGAAAGAACAAAGCAAAGAAAAGTCTGATAAGAAAGGCAAGTCAAAATGTGAAAGGAATGGATTGGTTAAAGCCCAGATAGCTCTAGAGGAAGCATCACAGCAACTGGCTGAAAAAGAAAGGGAAAAGAATCAGGGATTTGACTTTGATTCCTTTATTGCAGGAACTATTCAACTTAGTTCACAACATGAGCCTACCGATGTTGTTGATAAATTAAATGACTTGAATAGCTCAGTGTCCCAACTAGAATTGAAAAGTTTGATATCAAAGTCAGTGAGCCGAGAAAAACAGGAAAAAGGAATGGCAAATTTGGCTCAATTAGAAGCCTTGTACCAGTCTTCTTGGGATAGCCAGTTTGTGGGTGGGGGGGAGGACTGTTTTCTCATAAATCAGTTTTGTTGTGAGGTAAGGAAGGATGAACAAATTGAGAAGGAAAACACTTACACCAGTTACTTGGACAAGTTCTTTAGCAGGAAAGAAGATACTGAAATGCTAGAAACTGAGCCAGTAGAGGATGGGAAGCTTGGGGAGAGAGGAAATGAGGAAGGATTTCTGAACAACAGTGGGGAGTTCCTCTTTAACAAGCAGCTTGAATCCATAGGCATCCCGCAGTTTCACAGTCCAGTTGGGTCCCCTCTTAAGTCCATTCAGGCCACCCTAACACCTTCAGCTATGAAATCTTCCCCTCAGATTCCCCATAAGACATACAGCAGCATTCTGAAACATCTGAACTAAAAACACTCAGCAGACATTTCTCTTTGTATTCTTCATGAAACGTGTTTTGTCTTTTTTATTACTAGTGTTTCAGCCATTTTTTTTTACTTGAATCATATGGTGTCATTTAGAAAGGATTTTTAGTTCTTGGTTTTTAAAAATCCAGACTTTTTTTCTACACGTGAGATGGTTTTCATTTTAACTGGCATGTCGTTTGCACACACAAATAAAGAATAGAGCAAAGTAATGCAACGCAGGAGGCGACCGAAGAAATGCACTAAGACAAGTAAAAAACATTCTCTCATAGAACAATGATCTGTTTTACAGGAAACAAAAATCTTGCCTTGAAATTTACACAGTGAGACTGTACATAATTGCATGGAAATATCTATTTTTTTCCTAAAACATTTTTCATTCATGAGTATTTTCAAGTTTTTCATACTGTACACATTTCTTAAAACACATGATACCAGCAGCAACTGAAAATGAATGCCGAATTTGGTACACATGTGTTATCTACCTCAAGGTAACAAAAGTATGTGGCAAAACATAGACCACCCATAGTGCTTCTCATATGCACTTCTATTTAGCCAGCGTTTATTGTAGTAAACTATTCTTAATAAGATTCACGCACCGTTTATAAATGTTCTGGTATGCATTCTTTATAGGGAAGTGTTACTACGTCACATCTTATTTATTTTAGCAAATCAGTATATTTTCTGTATTTAATTATAAAAAGTTAACTTAGTTTTTGAAATTTATTTGCAAATACACTTTTTCCATTTGTCACTATGGTTTGTTGCCTACTTAGCTGAATATATACTATCAGCTCATCCTGAGGCTGTCCATGTACTTAATTTACTTAAGTATTCATTTTAAGTAAAGCGCTCACTGTGTATAGGAATTTGTATTTTGGAGGTGCTTGATCTATCTACAAAGAAACATTAGGAATTACTTTATTATAAAATGCTCCTAGAAGTCTTAACTGTGTTTATTTTTAAAAAAACAAACGAACTGTAATGTTAGACTTGTGTGCATGGAAGTGACTAAGGTACATCATTATTGTAGTTTAAAAGTTGTACATGATAAGACATATTTTGTTTTTACTGTATGTTTTTACTGAATGATCTGTTCCCCATCCCAAGGCAAGCATGAATAAAATTAGGTTAAATGTAGCATGTGGCATTGCAGTCTCTTAGAATTTGTTTCATCTATTTTATTTTATTGAATACTGTCTATCTTTGGTTATCCTGTTTAAAGAAAAGGACAAATAAAACATGGCCAATGAATATGGCTTCTATTGAACTCTGTATACATTACCTGCTAGAAAGAATGAAAATCACTGTCAAAACCTTTATCTAGTTCTACTCCTTGGCCTCTTTAAATGGTGGCCATACTTTATTTTTTAAAGGTTTTATTTATTTATTTATTTATTTGTTTATTTATTTATTTATTTATTTGGGAGAGCATACAAGCATAGAGGGAGGAGCTGATGCGGGGGGGGGGGGAAGGGGAGAGAATCTCAAGCCGACTCCGCGCTGTGCTCAGAGCCCAGTGCAGGGCTCAGTCTCATGACCCCAAGGTCATGACCTGAGCCGAAATCAAGAGTCAGATGCTTTACTGACTAAGCCACCAGACACCCCTAAATTGTAGCTGTGCTTTAAACTATGTTAGGTTAAAGCAACTTAGAAGAAAAAGGTTCTTGCCCTCCACACGGAAGCCTCTTGTTGACTTACCTTCCCACATTAATATGGAATAGGCTTTATATATTTCAAAGTTATCAGATGCAAGTGCAGGCAGAGGAACCCCCTTTAAATGTGTCTGCTGTACAGTACCTCATCCTTCCTTTGGTCAAGAACTCATCTGTGTCCCTATCCAAATATAAAACCTTTTTTCCTTTAACCTCACTTTTCTGTTTGTCTTCCATCCTTGTTTTATAGAAAGCCAGTTCTATTAATATCCTGACTTGCGCCTTCCCAGTGAGCTATCCATGGATTTCATTTGGTTTCACAGACCTTTAAAAAATACAAATACTTTTTGGATAAATATCAGTCACGCATTGTGAATTTAAATATATATTCTAGTTACCTTAAAAGAGCAAACTCTTAGAGTGGACGCTTTCAGGTTTTCACCTTTGGATATGATGTTAAGCTGCAAATTTTCATTTATGGCCTTTATTATCTTGAAGTAATTTCCTTCTGTTCCTACTTTGCTGCGTGTTTTTTATTCATGAAAAGGTGTTGAATTTTGTGACATGCTTTTATGGCATCTCTTGTGGTCATGTGGTTTTCGTCCTCAGTGTGGTGGGTTACATTGATTGGTTTTCATATGTTGAACCATTCTTGTATTCCAGGAATCCCACTGGGTTCTGATTGTGCAATCCTTTTAATGTGCTCTCGGTTTCAGTTTAAGGTTATTTTGTTTTGTTTGTTTTAAAGGTTTTTGTATGGATACTCATCAGAGATACTGATCCATAGTTTTCTTGTAACACCTTTATCTAATTTTGGTATCAGAATGACTTTGGAAGTACTCCGTCCTCAATTTTTTGGAAGAGCTTGAAAAGATTGGTTAATCATTATCTGTTTGGTAGACTTCTCTAGTGAAGCCATTTCGTCTGGAGCTTTTCTTTGTTGGGAGATTTTTTATTGTTGATATAGCCTCTTAGGGTCCATTTTTATTGTGTATCACTTGTGTCTTCACTTCTGATTTATGTTGTCTTTTCTCTTTTTTTCTTAGTGTAGCTAGGGTTTGTTGATTTGATCTATTCTCTACCTCATTTCTGCTCTAATTTTTATTCTTTCTTTCCTTCTGATAACCCATTTGCTAGTTCCTTGAGGTGATTGGAGGTCTATTTTTTTAGAGCCCTTTTAGGTTCACAGCAAAATTAAGCACAGTGTACAAAGATTTTTGATATGCCTACTCCCCATTGCATGTGCATAGCCCTCTGCATTATCTGCATCTCTTATCAGAGTGGTAAAATATGTTACCATCCATGAACTTAGATTGACACATAATTATCACCCAAAGTCCATAGTTCACATTAGGGTTTACTCTTGATATTGTACATAATGTACATTTAGACAAGTATGATGATATATATATACACCCTTTTAGTATCCTACAGGGTGGTTTCACCGCCCTAAAAATCCTCTGTGCACTACCTACTCCTCCCTTAACCCCAGGAAGCCATTGGTCACTTATTCTCTCTTTACTCCTGCCTTTTCCAGAATGTCATATGGTTGGGGTCGTAGAATTATGCACCCTTTTCTAACTGGCAACTTTCACTTAGTCCTATGCATCCATTTGCTTGATTGTGTCTCATAAGTCCCTTAGACTTTTGTCACTTTTGTTCATTTTTAATGTACTTCTGACTTGATTACTTTAAATGAACGGCCTTTGAGTTCCATTGATTGCTTGATCAAGTCTGATGTTGATGCCCTGTAGTGGATTTTTCAGTTTTTGTCTTCTTAAGCTCCAGATTTGCTATTTTTTTTTATATTTAGTTTTGATACCTTTGTTTTTGCATTTTGTTCACAAATTATTTTCCTGATTTTGTGAAGTTATCTGTGTTTTCTTGTAGCACATTAAGCTTAAGATGATTATTTTGAATTTTTTATCAGGTGATTCTTAGATATTCGTTTTTTTGGTTGCTCTGTGGAGATTTGGGTTTTTTGATTGGGCCATGTTTCCTTGTTTATGTACCCTTTTTTTTATTATTATTATTTATTCACCAGAAAGAAACACAGCTAGAGAGGGAACACAAGCAAGGGGAGTGAGAGAAGGAGAAGCAGGCTTCCCACCGAGCAGGGAGCCTGATGCGGGGCTTGATCCTGGGACTCTGGGACCATGACCTGAGCTGAAGGCAGACGATCAATGACTGAGCCACCCAGGTGCCCCCCGTACCTTGTTATTTCTTTGTGTGATTTTTGCATTTGAGAAAATAGCCACCTCTGTCAGTCTTCATAGACTTTGTACTGGGGACTTAGCCCAGCTAAGTTTCTGGGGACATCTCAAACTTTTTATGGGGATGTGTCCTCTCTGTACTGTGTGTGTGTAATCCAGCCCCCTCCTCACCCCAGGTGTGGCAGCTTTTTTTTAAATTTTTTTTTTTTTCAGGAAATTGTGTATTGCTCTGTCAGGGATCTGAGGTATTGTAGGTTCAACAACCTACGAGCTTTCTCGTGTTCTCAGTGGCCCCCAGGCATCCAAAGTAGTGCTTGGAATCAGGCCAGACTGAAGCTAGTCTCTTTGGGAGACCCCTCCCCCAAACCTGGAACACTGGGTGATCATTCTGTGCTTCTCTTTCTCTTCCAAAGGAGAACCTGTGAGGTGGGCTTTTCCTCCCAATCATGAGCTATGCTGGCATGGGGGAGGACTGACATTGTTGAAATAACACCTCTTTTCTTACCCATTTCAGTGCACCTGTTCTTGGCTTTGAGACTGGGAAACTGTGACTTCCTAACTGGTGTCCGGAGTTCTCATAAAGGAGACCATATAAGTCTTTTGGGACCATATATTGTTAAGTCAGTGTTTCTGTGGGGTGTTGAGTTCTGGAGCTTCCTACTCTGCCTTCTTATATTCAAAAATAATTTACTTTTTAAACGACTTATTCTGAATTGGAGGAATGTTCTAGCTTTTGTGCAGCTCTCTGACTTTGGGGATGATCTGTATCATTAGGTTTGTCATGTTACTGAACTGATGGTGGGGCATTACAACTTTTAGACCAATTTTTTAAAAATATTTTATTTATTTATTTGACAGAGAGAGATCACAAGTAGGCAGAGAAGCAGGCAGAGAGAGAGGAGGAAGCAGGCTCCCTGCTGAGCAGAGAGCCCGATGCGGGCCTCGATCCCAGGACCCTGAGATCATGACCTAAGCCGAAGGCAGAGGCTTTAAACCCACTGAGCCACCCAAGTGCCCTAGACCAATTTCTTAAGCTTCAATATTAAGCTTACTTTGGAGCCAGTAGACCTCCCCATCCTCTCACTTCCACAGGTTTTTAATTGTTTTTTAAATGACATTTCAAGTATATAGAAAAAGTATGGAATTAAAAAAAAACAAATGCATCACTTGCTTTGCTAGCTCATGTGGTGTTGATTTGCATCAGATAAGCACCTGTAGAAATAATTGAATCCCTCTGTTTAAACCTCCCACATCACATTTCCTGCCTATCAGAGGTAGACACTTCACTGACTTTTTTTTTTTTTTTTTTTTTGAAAGAGCAAGCATGAGGGAGAAGCAGACACCCCGCTGAGCAGGGAGCCCGATGCGGGACTCCATCCCAGGACCCTGGGATTATGACCTGAGCTAAAGGCAGACACTTAACCGACTGAGCCACCCAGGTGCCCCATGTTTGCTTCTAGGTTAAAAGAGTGTGGGTTCTGGACAATATTGTGCCTTATAGAATTTTTGTTTTACTTAAAAGTACTGTTTTCTATCATGCTGGGCTGTGTACCCTGCAGTCTAATTCGTGGCTGGTCATCGTCATTTGAATTGCTCACCTCCTAACGTCAGCCTTTTCAGTTCCTAAGTAATAGAGGCTCCACCCAAAATGAGTTTATAATGGATCTAATATTAGTCAGTTGTGGTTTTACCCTCTGCTTGTACCTAGTAAGACTGCCTTTATCCTTCAAGTCTAGTATCTTGCATTACAATCTTCAGGACAGAGAAGAAAAAGGACAGACTGGCAGTTAGGGAGGCCTGAGTCCCGAACCTATTGTACCACTGACTCACTCCTCGTCACTTGGGTGTCACCTGTCTCTGTGGGCCAAAGATTCTTATTAACTAGGTGCAAATTGCTGAGCCTAACAATATCATTTACCCGGGACAGCCTCTGGACAGAACACTGCCTTCTTGAATTCTAACCCAGTGTAAT
Organism: Spilogale gracilis; assembly: GCA_004023965.1. Lineage (NCBI taxonomy): Eukaryota > Metazoa > Chordata > Mammalia > Carnivora > Mephitidae > Spilogale > Spilogale gracilis. Next base: position 17,613 of record PITA01013887.1, read on the forward strand.
AGCAACAATGATTACCTCCTACTGGTATATACTGCTTGTAAGTCTTACTTTCATAATAGCTACGTTGGACTGGGTGTGTTAATCGTTTTTTAAATAAGTATGAAATTTTGTGTTCACTGCACCCTTAGTGTTTGGTAGAGGGAAAGTATCAAAAGTACTGGAACACCAAGATTGTTTGCTTTTGATAGAGCAATGTGAATTCACCAAGCTCTTTCCTCATGCCGCCTGGAGGGGCCTCTTTAAATACAAATGTGAAGGGGGACCTGGGTGGCTCAGTGGGTTAAGCATCTGCCTTTGGCTCAGGTCAAGATCTCAGGGTCCTGGGACTGAGCCCTGGGTTGGGCTCCACGCTCACTGGGGAGCCTGCTTCTCCTGCTTGTGTTTTCTCTCTCAAATAAATCTTAAAAAGAAAAAAAAAAAAAAGAGGAGAGGAACCTTTGTGAACTCTTCCAACGGTTGGTATGGAACAAGTACCTTACAGAAGAGAGGGATGTTTTGATTACCCATGTTGGAGCACTATCTCAGTTCCAGTGTAGAGGTCTACAGATCAAATTCCATTGGATTTGCGTGTTTATATTTGATGCCTTGGGTTAACGTGATAGTGGTGGTAACCGATCTCGCTACACACAAATCTGCCATTCCATTGGGCCCTCGGTGCTGCTGCAGTCGGGGGAGGGGGTCGTGTGCCAGATCGTGGGCTCCTGGTTCAAACTCCTGTCCAAACCTGTTTCATCACAGCCAGATTAAGCCGCAAGCTTGGATCCGTATTTGCCTGTATACTTGGATCCTGAGCTTTCCACTCCCACACCAACCTAACTTGACCCTCTGAGATGACTTCCACAGCCAAGTGAAACATTGGACTTCATGGTATTGCATAGTCTATGCACACATGCTTCAGAATCGGATTCAAACTAGCTTAAAACTGTATTCTGCTTACCAGCCTTGTACAGGCTATTCATTCTCCTAACTTTCCTCATTTGTAAAATAGGGCTAATGACACCTAATTCATGGGGCTGTTGTAAGGATCAAATGAGACGCTATACACAAAGCCTTTTAGCCTAATTCCTGTTACTTTGTAAATCATTACTACTCTTATCCTATTTGAATCATTGCCATTGTCTCCCAAATGGGACTGAAACTCTGACCGTGACCTTACTTGCAGTAGTGCAGCCCCTTATCTAAGTATCGTAACTCCTGGCCTCGGCCTACGGTGGCTTTCTGTTCTAGCCATTGGTCATCAGCTCTTCCCCACTCCTGGCTGTAATCTTTGGTCCTTCCTCCAGCCTGTACCCCATCTAGAGTTCTTCAACACAGCCCGCTCTCAGATCTGTA
>PITA01013887.1:19044-55808 GCA_004023965.1 Spilogale gracilis
GCGATATCCAGCATCTGACCACTTCTCGCCCTCTCCACCACTGCCACATGGCCTAACCCACCACCGCCGTGTGTGTGCGGGACTCCAGCCGCCTCTGAGCTGCCCCCCCCCCCCCAGCTACAGTTGATTTTCAAGTCAGCAGTTAGTGACTCTTTTAAATAAAGCCAGACAGGGGCGCCTGGGTGGCTCAGTTGGTTGGGCGACTGCCTTCGGCTCAGGTCATGGTCCCGGGGACCCGGGATCGAGTCCCACATCGGGCTGCCTGCTCGGCGGGAGGCCTGCTTCTCCCTCTCTCACTCCTCCTGCTTGTGTTCCCTCTCTGGCTGTGTTTCTCTCTGTCAAATAAATAAATATTAAAAAAAATAAAATAAAATAAAAAATAAATAAAGCCAGACAGCGTCACTCCATTAAAATCAGAATCACTTCCTCAGGGTAAATGTTAAAGTCTTTACTGAGGTGCATAGGACATCACTCCTCTCCTCTTTACTGAGTTCACATGGCTCCAACCAGCAGTGCGGTTCCCTTCTCGGGATATTTCCTAGCTCTTCCCTCTGACTGGAAAGTTCTTGGCCTAAAGGGCTGCATCGTTTTCTCCCTCCCTTCTGAGAAGTCTGTGTTCGAATGTCACCGTATCACAGAGGCCATGCCTGGCCGGTGTATGTACATGTAAAGTATCTTCCCATTCATTACTCCTACACCCCTATCCCGCTTCGCTTTCTTTCCATCACATACACTGACATGCTGTAGCCTTATTTTACAGTGTCCCTCTCCCTCCACTTGGAGTATAAGGTCTTGAGGTCGGGACTCATCCCCTTCTTTCACTGCTGTCCTCTCAGCCCCCAGCGTAGTGCTTGGCACCCAGCGGTTGTCAGATGAAGGCATGAAGGAAACTAATGATAACTACTGTTTTTTAAGTTCCTGCTGGATCGATGGAACTGTTGATAGTTCTGGGGTTTGCCTGTAAGTTTTGAGTTTAAGTTTTGTATTCCTGCTTCTTCAACTTTCTATAACTTGCAGGGGGGAGTCTATGCATTTTGGATTCCTTAGGTATGGACTCGCCCAAGCCAGCAGGGTCTAAGTTGCAGTCCTAAGAGCAGTTAGAAATTCTCACGAAATAGTAGTCTGGTCTGGCGGGTTTATTAGCCTGAATTGTGCTGTCAAATGTGGGTGCAGTTCAGGGTAATGACTGCATTGCTCCTGACTCAGCTGTCTCCCTGTTTTCCTGTTCTCTTTGTTGGAATGACTATACCTGTTCAGGTTGCACAATACGTTCCTGACCTAGTTAAGACATTGCACGGTGATTTGTTTCTTAACTGCCTCCGTACTGTTCCCAGTCATCGGAACCCTGCTCAGTGAGCCAGGCCTCGATTATTTGTTAGTTAAGGATCTCTGGCAACAGACCTCTGCTAGCCTTTGAAAAAAGGGAAAATTTATCAGGATTCAAGGGTGACTCTGAGAGCCAAGAACTGGCCTCAGGAAGAACCAGAACCAGGCCACTGGGCTCCAGCAGCCCAAAGAGGCTCATGCTGTTTCTTATCTCTGCTTGGTTCTCCATCAACTGGGCTTCTCATCCAACGGGGGCTGCTGGTAACTCCCAATTCAAATCTAACTGTTCTGGCTCTGCTGACTTCTGCCTGGTGTCCCTCCCTCTATTCTCTCCAGAACAGAGTTTGTCCGGAAGAACATCACAGTGGCTTCCCCTACTCCAGTCAACTACGGGCAGTTGGTGGGGTGGCATTGAGGAAACACTACCGCTGGACTCAACTCCTACTGACGGAGAGTGGGAGGCAGGGAAGAGAGTCATACTTAGCCGGCTGTCCCCAAATGTCCCTGCAACACATGGGTAATAAACGATCTCTTTCTTCTTAGGTTTCAGCCACCTCTCAGCCATTCCGAAGGGTGCTGTTTCTCCACCTGGACCCACTGGGGTCCTCCAGGCATTAGTCTCCCCAGTTGATCTCTTGTTGAGTTCATCAAGACAATCTATAGCTTTCTCAACCCCAGTTCTCTGACTTGTCTACAGTATTTGCTTTTAGAGCATCCTCCTGTAGTTTGTGTGAATTTAGTAACAACTGTATGAGGCCAAGTAGAGCAGACACTCTTATTCCCATCTGCAAGTCAAGGATACATAAGAGAGATGTTAAGTGACTTGCCCCAGTTTGGGCAGTGGTAGCGTCAGGACTAGAATGTTTCGTCCATCATTCCTGTGGACCAAACTGCCTTCCAAGGGGCTGCACCAATTTTCACTCACTGTGAAATTTCTCCATATGAATTTCCCCTCATTCTGGCCCATGCTGCATATTACTGGGGGAGTTCATCATTTTTGTAATGATTTTATTTTTGATTTTTTTAAAGATGTATTTATTTAAGTAATCTCTACACCCAACATGAGGCTCACACTCAGAACCCGGAGATCAAGAGTTGCATACTCTACTGACTGAGCAAGCCAGGCACCTCTTTCATAATGATTTTTTCCTTTTTTAAATAATGATTTTAAAGACCATTCTTTAAATATATTACACATGTTGCAAAAGTGCTTCGTGATTTATATTTAAAATTTATACTTTCTTGTTCATTGAAGATTGTTTGTTTCAATGTACTCCATTGTCCTTTATATATTTTGAATTCGGTTTCATACTTAGAATGGCTTCTCTTGGGGCACCTGGGTGGCTCAGTGGGTTAAAGCCTCTGCCTTCGGCTCAGGTCATGATCTCAGGGTCCTGGGGTCGAGCCCCACACTGGGCTCCTTGCTAAGTGAGGAGCCTGCTTCTCCCCTTCCTGCCATTCCCCCTGCTTGTGCTTGCTCTCTCTCTCTCTCTCTCTCTCTCTCTCTCTCTCTATCAAATAAATAAAAATATTTTAAAAAAAAGAATGGCCTTTCTCACACTGAGATTATTGAACCAGTCTTCTCTGTTTTCTTTTATTTTTAAGGCTTATTTTACATTTATATATTTAATCTACCTTATATTTATTTACTTGTTCTGCAACTTAATTTATATAATTTATATAGCATACAATTTACTCTTTTTAAAAGTATAATGAAATGCTTTTTGCTCTATTCATAGGCTTGTGCAACCATCACCACACTCTGATTCCAGAACATTCTCATTTCCCCTCAAGAACCCCAGTCCCTCTTATTAGTCACTCCCCAATTTCCACCCCTTCTCCATTCCCCTGCAAATGCTAATCTATGCCTGTCTCTCTAGATTTCGCTTCTTCTGCACACTTCAGATAATGAATTCATATAATAGGTGGTCTTTTGCCAATCACTTCTTTCATTTAACATAATGTTTTATATTTTATTTAGCAACATGTTTGCACTTGGTGTGGTATGTGGAGTACCTCACTTCCTTTTTTTGCTGAATAATAAGGTAGATCCCAGTTTGTTTCCCCATTGATCACTTAGTAGACATTTGGTTTGTTTTCAATTTTGGCTATTAGGAATGCTGCTGCACACTGTTTATTTTTGTTTTGTTTTGTTTTGTTTTGTTTTGTTTTTTAAAGATTCTATTTATTTGACAGAGAGAAACACAGCCAGAGAGGGAACACAAGCAGGGGGAGTGAGAGAGGGAGAAGCAGGCTTCCCGCCAAGCAGGGAGCCCAATGTGGAGCTTGATCCCTGGACTCCGGGATCATGACCTGAGCTAAAGGCAGTTGCTTAAGCAACTGAGCGACCCAGGTGCCCCTACACACAGTTTTTTGGTGGAAGTATGCTTTCAAGCCTCTTGGATACACACAGAGCAGTAGAACTGCTGGATGACATAGTTACTCTCTGTTTAATTTTTGAGGAATTGCTGAATTCTTTTCCACAATGGCTGCACCATTGTACATTACCACCAACAATGTATGATAGATTTAATTTCTTCACATTCTTTTCTTCTTTTAAAAGATTTTATTTATTTGTCAGAAGGAGAAGGAACACAATCAGGGGTAGTGGGAGAGGGAGAAGCAGGCCTCCCGCTGAGCAGGGTGTTCAATGTGGGGCTCGATCCCAGGACCCTGGGACCATGACCTGAGCCGAAGGCAAACACTTAACCGTCTGAGCCATCCAGACATCCCAATTTCTTCACATCCTTGCCAATACTTGGTATTGCCTGTTTTTAAAAATAATTATTATAGCTTCCCTAGTAAGTATGAAGTGATATCTGTGATTCTGATTTTCATTTCCCTAATGACTAATGATGTTGAGATAGTTTCATGTCTCTAATGGCTATTTGTACATCTTCACTGGGCAGATGTCTACCTGGACCCTTTGCCTATTTTTGTATTTTTTTAAATGATTGAGTTATAGGAGTTCTTCACATATTCTAGATCCTTAAGATATCTGATTTGCAAATATTTTCTCCCATTCCATGGGTTCTTTTCATGGAATTACTTAAGGAATATTCATTCTTCTTCTATATTTTGGAAGAGTTTGGGAAGGATTTGTGTTAGCTCTTTGAATGTTTGGTAGACTTCATCAGTTAAGTCATTTGAGTCTCAGCTGGGAAGTTTTAAAATTAATTACTAATTATCAGATTTATTTTTGTGTGTGATGTTAAGGTAGGACCCGAACTCAATTTTTTCTAAACAGGCAACTGATCTAACACCATTTCCAGAATATTCTACCCATTTCTACTAATTGTTATGCCACAGAAACTTCTTTCGAACATTTTGGATCTTGATTGCCACTTTACTCTCGATGAGGCACAAATCAACTTTGCTTTATCAGTGGCTGGAATGTCAGAGCTTTGAGACATTCGCTCCTGTTGGCCTGTGAAGCTGGGAAATAGAAGGGACCGGGAACAGCTCAGGACTTCCCTGCCTCCTCATGGGCGTGTCAGTGTGGTCTGGAATGCACAGGGCCCACCAACACCCTTAAGCCTTTGTCCCCAAGGCGAAGCGCACGCCCTTGGATGCCCGCCTGCCCACAGTGCAGCCGAGGTCCAAGCCAGGTCCTACCCCTTAGTCTGCTGGTTTTGCTCTTGTGGCCTGGATCCCTGCTTCCAGTGACTTCCTGGACATTTGGCCTTACCCATCCTTCCTGCAACTTCCTGCATTCACATTCTTCTCAGACCCCCTACTTGATCTTTTAACCCACATTAGTGTCCCCCACTCCCTCCCCACTTGGGAATAGTGAGCCCTTACTCTGCTTTCTTTCAGATCCAGAATACTGACTATTCTAATCAGCGACCCTCTCCTCCAATACATGCCTCTGCTTATCCCCGAATCCATTCCGACCTCTCCCCCTGACTCAGCACGAACATGCTCACTGAGCCCTGACACCAGGAACCTTTGACTCTGGACCCTCCCCTCTCTCCCGATACTATTAAATAAATGTATGTGATGCCACGGGAATAAAATAGGGTCACTGAGAGCAGGAGCTGAGGGTGAGAAGGAAGCAAGATAGGGCCTTATAGAACCCTTCTCAGAGGCCAAAGAGGCTGGAAAAAGTAACCAGAGAGCCAGACAGAAAAATCAGGAGGAGGTGGTAACTGGGAAGACATGAGCTTGCTCCAGGGTGGAGGGAGAAAGCAACAGTACGGAATACTGCTTAGACAGATCACCTATGATGCATATTAAAAAGTACCCAGTGGATGGGGCGCCTGGGTGGCTCAGTTGGTTGAGCGACTGCCTTTGGCTCAGGTCATGATCCTGGAGACCCGGGATCGAGTCCCACACCGGGCTCCCTGCTCTGCGGGAAGCCTGCTTCTCCCTCTCACTCCCCCTGCTTGTGTTCCCTCTCTGGCTGTGTTTCTCTCTGTCAAATAAATAAAATCTTAAAAAAAAAAAAAAAAATACCCAGTGGCTTTGGCGACACAATGGTCATCAGTGACTTTGCAAACTGTCAATGTTCAGGCAGCTCCACTGCTTAAAACTTTCCTCAAGGCTTCCCAGTGCCTTCCAGAGAAAGCAGCGTGCATTCGGGCACCGCCTCTGAGCACTTCCTGGCATTCATACCAGGCTCCAGCCCTGCCGAGCTGGCCGTCCTCCTCTGTCACCCCGTGTACTTCCCTCCTCCTCTCAAACTCCCACATGTCCATCCCAACAAGCTCCTGTACCATCTCATCCAGGAAGACTTCCCTGACCCCTGGGTCGGCCCAGTGGGTCCTCTTTGTTCCCTGTCCCCTCCTATGCTAGGATGAGTTAGGTACATTTCTTGGGCCTTCTTGTCCACCTTCGTTCCCATCTCCTGGCCAGGCCCTGTAGCACTGTGTCCCCCGGCATGCAGGAAAGCAAGGCTTGGTGATGAAAGTGGGGGCACATCCAGCCAAGAGGAGCTATAGTCAACACCTGTAAGCAAAATGGGCAGGCAGCCAGAGAGACTGCGTCAGCTACGCACGCTTTCTATGCTCTTTGGTTTCATGTAGGTCAGGTTTGCTAAGAGACTGGGGCCTGATGACCGCTGATAAGTGGTCGTAGTTGAGCTGCAAAATCTCCAGCATCATCCAGGTCAGTGGCTTTTCACCAACTACCCGTGCCTCTGCCTCGCTCACCCTCTCCACCTGCCCTCTGCAGCTCCTGGTGATTCACATTTGCTTCTGCATTGATTGATCTCTGCCAGATCCTCTCTTGCTTTTCGAGCTCCTTTTTCTCCCCCAGTGCTCACACTGTGGAAAGGTAATGGAGTTCGCTCTCACGGCTTTGATGCCAGAAGGTGGAGGAGGGGCAGTAAAGTCAGTTTCCTCCACTGAGAGAACACCTGGAGACTGAAAAACTATGCAAGCCACTCCATACCCTTTACTCCCAGTTTTATTCAGGGTAACCGCCTGACAGGGGCGGGTGCTCAATCCAGGACACTGCTGCTCTCCTAACCCCCACTCAGCCTGCAAGCGACCTCAACCCCCAGCCTTTATTGAGAGGCACGGGGGTGCGGCTGGGGGTAGTTATCCAAAGTAGCACCAGCTGTGGGCCCGTGGCCTCTAGTATTTAATCTCCAGTGGCGCCTGCTGGGCACCGCTTCCGGGGAGGGCGGAACAAGCCTCCCCTCCTTCGGATCAGGACACGCATTCACCTCCCCAGGCTGGGACCGTGCGGCCCCCGACGGAGCTCACGTGTGGGCATGAACAGGATGGCGTCGGTGAGGCCAGTACTCCTGCATTTGGTTATTAGGGCAAGGAGCGCGTGCTTGAGGAGCCCAACTCTCGCTAAACTGTAGGTACTAACTCATTTCAGGGAAAATGGACTCTTTCATGATTACTGACCAAGCAGGCAGGCCTTAAGAGTGCCAGAAGCCTTCGAGCCACTCTGTGCCTGCTTCCTAGGCGTGGAGGTGGATGCAGGCAAGATTGACGCTTTCCCCACGGCGGCTCCCTTAAAATCCGACTCCAAACTCAGCGCTGCGCCCGCTCCTCGCTTGAAGGCCAGGCGCCCTCTTGTGGAAGAACGCTGTCTCCTCGGAAAGGCCAGAGCCCCACCTGTAAACCTACACCTGGGCCCCTTCTGGAAAACCCTTCTTGGGGCAAACAGGTAAATGGACTGTGCTTTTTAAAACATCTCATGTCGTACATCGTTTTATTCCTGATCATAGGTACTCGTATTAGCAAATACAGCAAACTATGCAAAAATTAAAAATCACCACAATCCCATCTTCCCCAGAGAGCCACTGTGGATATTTCCGTGTTTTTTGTTTTTGTTTTTTAAAGATTTTATCTATTTATTTGAGAGATAGCGACAGAGAGAGCAAGAGAGAGCACAGGCGGGGAGGAGAGGGAGAAGCGAACTCCCTGTGGAGCGGAGAGCCCCCCCCCCCCCCCCCCCCCCCCCCCCCCCCCCCCCCGCCCCGTGGCCTCCATCCCGGGACTCTGGGGTTGCGACTTGAGCGGAAGGGGAAGGCCGACCCACGTGCTGCTGTTGTTGAATATATGAACTACGTATAAAGAATCGACATAAGGATAGATAAAGGGGCACCTGGGTGGTTCAGTCGGTTAAGCCTCCGACTGTTGGTTTCTGCTCAGGCCATGATCCCCAGGTCCTGGGATCCAACCTTGCGTGGGCTCCCTGCTCAGCAGGCAGTCTGCTTCTGTTTTTTCTCTCTCTCTCTCTCCCTGCCCCTTCCCCCCACTCGTGCACTCTCTCTTTAAAACAAACAAATACAGAAGCTTTTTAAAAAAAGGATAGATATATAATATGGGTGTGAAATATTTAACAGGTGAGGACCTAGGTTTCTTTTGTACATAGATGTATTCCTCTTGGTATCAGTGTGGCTAACCCCAATACCTTCGAGTCTTTGTGTCCCTCTTTGCTCTCCTTTTGTCTCCTTCAACCCATCACCTGTAACCTGTTTTGCAGTTTTCTTATTTCTTATGTTTATGGTCTCTGCCTCACACCTTCAGTGTGAGCTCCCAGAAGGCAGGACCGTGTCAGTTTTGTTCGATGATGTATCCCAAACGCTTGGAGCAGTACCACACGCCTAGTAGGTGGTTCATAAATCTTTGTGGAAGATGGTTCAGGATGATATCTTCTGTTTTTTATTACTGAAAATTAGTTGTAAATGTATCTAATAAAAATGTATAATATTCCATTCTACAGCTATATCATGATTTGAGCAATTCCCTGCTGTAAGTCATTTAGGCTGATACAATTTCCCATCATGATAAATAATACTGTTCCTAAAGATTAATTTATTTATGAAAGAGAGAGACACACCAAGAGAGGGAACACAAGCAGGGGCAGAGGGAGAGGGAGAAGCAGGCTTCCTGCCGAGCAGGGGGCCTCATGCGGCTGAAGGCAGACACTTAATGACCGAGCTACCCAGGCGCCCTGATAAGTAATATTTTGATAGTCCTCTTTGTACTCAAATCTCTTTTAATATTTCTTATTATTTTCTTAGAATACGTTCTTAGAAGATTAATTTCTGGGTTATAAGGTGGTAATATTTAAACTTTGCCTGATGGCAACACCAGGTTGGTTTCCATGATGCTTGTACTATATGATAATATATATCCAGCCTCACCACCAGGAGTTGGATGGATCCTCTTCTTAATCTTGGCTAACTTCCAAGCAAAAAAAATTGTCTCATTTTACTTTGCATGTCTTTGATTTTTGGAGAAGTTATAAAGACTGTCATAGGTATTGTCTATTTGTTTTTTTATTCTCCTTGTGATATGTCAACTTATGTATTTACTCAATTATGGGGGGATTTGTTTTCTTACTGAACCATGTAAGAGCTTTGTGTTCAATACTGATAATAATGTCTATTCTTTAGGTAGTACCCTTTGTTGTAACTGTCACTCACATTTTGTCCAGATGGTTGTTTCATTTTTTTATAAGCATATAATGTATTATTTGTTCCAGGGGTACAGGTCTGTGAATCATTAGTCTTACACAATTCACAGCACTCACCATAGCATATACCCTCCCCAATGTCCATCACCCAGGCACCCTATCCCTCCCCTCCCTAACCCACAGCAACCCTCAGTTTGTTTCCTGAGATGAAGAGTCTCTTATGATTTGTCTTCCTCTCTGGTTTCTTCTTCTTTGATTTCTCTGTCCCTTCCCCTATGATCCTCTGTTTTGTTTCTCAAATTCCTCATGTTAGTAAGATCATATGATAATCGTCTTTCTCTGCTTGGCTTATTTCACCTAGCATAATACCCTCTAGTTCCAACCACACTGTTGTGTTGTTTCAGTTTTAATTTAATTATGGATTTAAGAAAAATCGAGTTAAAAAGTCCTTTTTTTGCACTGAGATCTATCAGTCTTTTTCTTTGGTATGTACTGCGCTGCTTTTGTGCTTCAAAAGTTTGTTCTAAATGCAGAGAAAGTTCTTTTGTGGTTGTAGTTTTGTTTTTTTTAAATATTTTATTTATTTGACAGAGAGAAACACAGCGAGAGAGGGAACACAAGCAGGGGGAGTGAGAGAGGGAGAAGCAGGTCTCCCGCCGAGCAGGGAGCCCGATGTGGGGCTCTATCCTGGGTCTCCGGGATCATGACCTGAGCCGAAGGCAGTCGCTTAACCAACTGAGCCACCCAGGCGCCCCTGTGGTTGTAGTTTTTTAATTCTTACATTGATCATGCTGTATGGAGTCAGGAGGCTACCTCAGCTGATTCTTTCCCCAAAGTGGTTTAGATTCCAATACTGATTAAAGAATTAATAACCTTCTGATAGGTTTTTTTTTATTATTTTATTATTTATGAAGTACTTAAGTATACTTAAGGATTTATTTGCTCGTCTGTTACGGTGTTAGTACTATACCGTGTTGATTATTGTAGCGTTATACTTTTAATCTTTGTTTTTTTCAAATTTCTAACTTTTTAAAAAGATTTTTATTTATTCGACAGAGAGATAGATCACAAGTAGGCAGAGAGGCAGGCAGAGAGAGAGGAGGAAGCAGGCTCCCTGCTGAGCAGAGAGCCCGATGCGGGCCTCGATCCTAGGACCTTGAGATCATGACCTGAGCTGAAGGCAGAGGCTTTAACCCACTGAGCCACCCAGGCTCCCCAAATTTCTCATTTTTTAAGAAGACTTTATTTACTTATTTGAGAGGGAGAAAGAGCATAAGCATGGAGAGGGGCAGAGGGAGAAGCACACTCCCTGCCTAGCAGGGAGCCCAACATGAGACTCCATCCCAGGAGCCTGGGATCAGGACCTGAGCTGAAGGCAGACACCCAACCTGCTGAGACACCCAGGCGCCTCTCTCTTTAACTTTCAAGAACATTTTTATCTACTCTTCATTTCCCCAAATTTTGATGAACAGGAGGTGATTCAATTCGATATCCTTTAAACCGTGTCTGACCACGGTCGGCTTAATGACACTCCCCAGCCGCAGTGCACCGTGCAGATCACAGCTCAGGGCCACGGTCAGGGACTTTATTATTCTTTGCTTTTTAAAGATGAGGAAGCAAAGGTGAAGTAATGTCAGGCTGCAAAGGTGAAGTAATGTCAGCCTCGTGGATTTCCGGAGTCAAATCCTCAAGGAGGTCAGTTCCCTTCATTTTCTCTCTGTTTTCACAGGGAGGTTTGGCTACAACTCCCAAACACATTTGCAAAACGGGAACAAATCAGAAAATTTTACATAAAAATGTAATTTCCAGCTTTTCTCGAAAAGAACAACGACAGAGGATGGAGGTGTTCCCACCTGGCAAAAATCCAAGGGATCAGCCCCTTTCGGATGATTTGTGTGTTCCCTGGCTCGCTTCGTTATTTCCTTGCCTGGCCTTGTAGGCCTCTGAGGGGGCAATCCCAGAGGGGATGCTAAGTGTAAGAGGCCAGACACAGGAGGCCACATGCTGCAGGATTTCATGTACATGAAATATCCACACAGGCAGTTCCAAGGAGAGAGAAAGTGGATTAGTGGTTGTCTAGGGCTGGGGAAGTTGGGGAAAGTGGAGGGTAACAGCTAATGAATACATGGAATGAAAATGTGCGAGGGTGCCCACATGGCTCAGTCAGGTAAGCGTCTGCCTTTGGCTCAGTCATGATCTCAGGGTCCTGGGATTGAGCCCCTCAGCCCAGAAGCTGAGCAAGGAGTCTGCTTCCCCCTCTGCCTTTCCCCCTCCTCATGCACTCTTTCTTTCTCTCTCTCTCTCTCCAACAAATAAATAAAATCTTAAAAAAATATTCTAAAATTGATTACGGTTGTACAACTCTGTACTAAAAAAATCAGTGAGTTGTATACTTTGGGTATATTGTGAATTATATCTCAATGAAGCTTTTATATTAAAAACCAAACCTGGAAAAAAGAATTACAAAATATACCACCACTTTTTTTTTTTTTTTTTTAAGATTTTATTTATTTATTTTATTTGACAGGGAGAAACACAGCCAGAGAGGGAACACAAGCAGGGGGAGTGAGAGAGGGAGAAGCAGGCTTCCTGCCTGCGCCCGATGTGGGACTTGATCCCGGGTCTCCAGGATCATGACCTGAGCCGAAGGCAGTCACTTAACCAATTGAGCCACCCAGGTGCCCCAGCCACCACTCTTTTCTTAAGACGGGCTAAAATTATGGTAAAAAATCACAAAGGAAGGATAAACTGTAGAGTAAAAATAGTTACCTGTGGGGTAAAGGGCCAGGGATAGAAGCTAGAATTCTTTGAACAGACTTTGTAGATTTGCCTTTGGAACCATGAAAATGTTTGTATAAGTACAGAACATTAAAAAAAAAATCCTTAAACAATTAAAAGCAACATGAACTTTGTGTCAGTTATAGTGCTGGCAAGATCTCTTTCTAGAAGTGACTTTAAAACAGTTGAATACATCCCTAAGGACAAAAAGAACTCCAAGAATATCCTAAACTGTTTTTAGTAATCTATTGTTAGGGGCAGCACAGGTACTCTTACCTCAAGACTGTTGGGTGTGTATTGTGCGAAAGAGTAAATGAGTGTGTTGAGAAATGGGGTTTTTAGCAGGAGATAAAGGAGGTAGAAATGAAGGTAAATATAGTTAAATAACCTCATAATCTTGTGTTGGAATTGCAAGTATCAATATGAACCAATAATGTGTTTTATGTGTCCATATTTATCAATCGATATATATATATTTTAAAGATTTTATTTATTTATTTGCCAGAGAGAGAGAGAGAGATCACAAATAGGCAGAGAGGCAGGCAGAGAGAGGAGGAAGCAGGCTCCCCGCTGAGCAGAGAGCCCAATGAGGGCCTCGATTCCCGGACCCTGAGATCTTGACCTGAGCCAAAGGCAGAGGCTTAACCTTCTGAGCCACCCAGCTGCGCTCAATTGGTATATTTATGAATTATCTTAATCATCTCTTTCTCTCTCTGATATTGTGATTTATACTAAGAAATATATATTTGGTCTTCATCCCCATTTCTGGCACAGAGCTCCTTGAGCCCTTGAGATTTCCTGAGTGATGGGAGAGTAAAAGGTGTCCTATGTTATGTTAATAGAGTGACTTTTGGACCGCCCTAAGGCTGGGGGGCTAAGGGAACCAACCATGTGACTAGGCGGTGGAACTCTTCCACCCCCTGACCTCAGGAGAGGGGAGAGGGGCTGGCTGGTTGAGTCAGTTGCCCGTGACCAGTGATTTGTTCATTTAGGCCAAAAGGAATGCGGATCAGGGAGCCTCTGGGTTGGCGAGCATGTGGAGAGGTGAGGGAAACGTTGCATTCTGAGAGGCCACGGAAGCTCCCTGCCCCTTCCCCATACCTTATTTTTTATATCTCTTCCATCTGGCTATTCCCAAGTTAATCCTTTCACAATAAACTGGTGATAGAATAAGTAAAATGTTTCTCTGAGTTCCGTGAGATGCTGTAGCAAATTAACTGAACCCAAGAAGGGGGTCATCTGAACATCCAATCTATAGCCAGTTGGAACCAACTGATCTCTAGGTTGGTAGGAGGTGATAACCTGGACTTGTCATCGAAGTGTGTGTGTGTGTGTGTGTGTGTGTGGTAGGGAGACAATCTTTCGGGACTGAGCCCTTAGTCTGTGGGATGTGACACTGTCTTCAGGTAGACAGCGTCCGAACTGACTTCAGTTGTGACACCCAGGTGGTGTTGCAGACTATTGCTTGGTGTGGGGAATGACCTCCACACGTGCGTGACCAGAAGTGCGAGCAGGGGAGCGTTTCATGTGAGTAGTGAAGGAGACACGCAGGAAGCAAAGCTGTAATAAAGAAGAACTGGGTTTTCTCCACACAGCTGGAAAACTGAAATTTTTTTTAAAGATTTCATTTATTTATTTAACAGAGAGAAACACAGCCAGAGAGGGAACACAAGCAAGGGGGAGTGAGAGAGGGAGAAGCAGGCTTCCCGCCGAGCAGGGAGTCGGATGCAGGACTCGATCCCGGGTCTCCGGGATCATGACCCGAGCCGAAGGCAGTCGCTTAACCAACTGAGCCACCCAGGTGTCCCTGGAAAACTCGATCTTTACAGTACCATCTGTCATCTCTCAGCCATCTATCTTTGTATATTGTCCTAGCTCTGACCACCAGAAAGGCCTGTATATATAAAGGGCTACAACAAATTACTTCTCATTCTCCATGGAGTTTACTTTCTATAGCTCTGTTCTCCTGGGAATCTGATAAGAGTGGAATGTCAGCTGCGTTACTAGGCAACGTTGCTTGTGGTAAAATTGGGGCACTGTATCTGGACAGTGAGGACAGTGAATGAATTAGAAAGACCTCGTGGGAAGCTATGGCTTGGGAGTTCCCTGAGAGTCAGGACTTGGAACTGGACATGTCCCTTTTGGGGGCACAGGAGCAAGCTAGTCCTATAGAACTGTTACTAGAGGGAGTCTGGGTGGCTCAGTTGGTTAAGCCACTCCCTTCAGCTCAGGTCATGATCCTGGAGTCCTGGGATCGAATCCCATAACAGGCTCACAGCTCCACGGAGAGTCTGCTTCTCCCTCTGACCTTCTCCCCTCTCATGGTCTCTCTCACTCACTCTCTCAAATAAAATCTTAAAAAAAAAAACAGTTTCTAGAGGTATTGGCTCCTAATTCTGATAAGAGGTTTTTATTCATTGTTTATCTCAAATTGAGGTTTAACTGGGCACCCTGCACCTGAGCTGTCAATCTTATGGTGGGAATGGTGATAGGGGTGTTGGTTTGCAGACTGAGCCCTATCCATGGAGGGCAAGGAGAGACTGAAGATAGAGGTGTACCACTGCAGGTCAGGAGGAGCAAGTTTAATGAGCAAGGGAACTTACTCAGCAGGCATGTCTTGTGTAGCTAGCGGCCAGATTAGCGGGTCTCTCTGCCTGCCAGAGTCTTAGAAGTTTATAAAGAGGCCTTAAGTGGGTGCAGTTCCACGCACAGCCCAGATGGTCTCCACAACACCTACTCTATCAAGGCTTGGAATGGCTCCCACTGTGGGAGGGGTAGGCAGAAGTGTATATTCCAAGGGGGAGTGGGGAGTGGGGTTGGGATAGGGGTTGGAGGTAGACTGATGGAGGGGGTGGGTGGTGGTAAGGCACCTCTGATTTTCCCAGTGTAGCTCGTGGGTCGGCCAGCAGTCCACACCCTCTTGATGACCTCTTCCCATGGTGGCAGGGAGGGTAGGGCCTAGAGAAATGCCCGCCTCTGCCTGGCTGGTGTGCTGTATTTCCTGCCTTGGATCCTTATTCTAAGTGAAGTCAATGCCAAGTGTGGTCTATTATAGTTACGTGAGTCCAAATGTTTAAAAGAGCCTGAAAAGAATGCCAGAGTAGGCTTGTAACCTAGAAACAATGACCAGTTCAGGATCAGCCTCACTCTGAGAACCCAGATTGGGATCACTAAATCATATTTATTTAAAGGAAATGACTGATTCCATGTGGGACAGCAAAGGTACAGAATGAACCTGGGACCTCTTGTCAGACCAGAAAACAGGACCACTTGAAGATGACTCCATTCATGTGAGAGAACTCAGAGCTTGTAGGGAGAGGCTAGGATTTGCTTATGTGAAGAGACGGGGTATAAAGGAGGTATTGGGTATGTGAGGATTCTTTATGTCATTTCCTGTTAAATTTGTATTTTTGGAATTGTCCATAATAGAAATCTAAAAATAATAAAATGAGAAGTGGCTGTGCCAATTCCCATTCCCTCCAGGAATTGTAGAATCATAATTATAAAGTGGCTGTACAGAGTTGATAGTATAAATTATTCATACATCTGTCTATTATTTTAAATATATATATATTTTTAAAATTTTATTTATTTATTTGACAGAGGGATCACAAGTAGGCAGAGAGGCATGCGGAGAGAGAGAGGAGGAAGAAGGCTCCCTGCTGAGCAGAGAGCCTGACGCGTGGAGCTCGGAGCTCCATTCTAGGACCCTGAGATCATGACCTGAGCTGAAGGCAGAGGCTTTAACCCACTGAGCCACCCAGGTGCCCTTATTTTAATTTTTTTTTTTAAAGATTTTATTTATTTATTTGACAGAGAGAAACACAGCTAGAGAGGGAACACAAGCAGAGGGACTGAGAGAGGGAGAAGCAGGCCTCCCGTGGAGCAGGAAGCCCATGTGGGGCTCGATCCCAGGTCTCTGGGATCATGACCTGAGCCGAAGGCAGTCGCTTAACCAACTGAGCCACCCAGGCGCCCCTTAAATATATTTTTAAAACAAGTTGTTATTTAGGTTGGGAGTCTGAAAACTTTGAGGACAAAAAGACCACATTGTTAAAAATTGCAGAGACCTAATGTACAATGAAGTTAAATGCATAAGTAATTGAAAAACTAGCTTTAACAAGTGAAGAGCTAAGGTTGAGAATTTCAATTCTGTTTAACAGAATAAACCAGAGGAACCGCACTGGACGTTGGGGGATGCATGTACTTCTGAACTCCCTATTCTTTCTTCTGGGAGCAGAGATGGGGCAGGCCAACCACCCTGGGTCCCCAGAAGACCAATTCCGTGAGTCTAGAGGTAAGGCAACCTTCCTGTCTCTGCATATACAGGGTTCTTAGGGCAAGTCATCAGTCCGCCTCGCCACAAGGGGACGCTCTGAGACAACAGCCTCAGGAGAGTTAGGTGACCGGAGAAGGAGGGTCCTTCTTTGTTGGAGGAGCCAGGGTGCCTAAGAGTTACTGTTGGGAAACCTCGTCTGTTCGGCGCGCCGGAGGAAGTCGTGCGGGTACAGGCGGTCGGCAGGGCTGGATCTGGGTGCCCTTCTCGGGCAGCGTAGATGCCGGCAAGCGCCACGCTGTGGCTCGACCCGTACCCGGTCACCCAGGTGCCCTTAGCCAATGAGGTTCTCTGCCTCTCTCCCCCAGTGCCATTCATTATCCTTTGCACCCTTTTATTATCCACCCCAGCCCCCACCTCCTGTCTCCTTGTGGAACAGGCCCTGGGCCTCAGCAGAAAGGTCTCTGGTTGAAGGTTTTCTGGGCGGTCGCCAGCCTTGCGGTCCACTCACAGTTACTGGAAAGCAGCTTTACAAAACAGAAATAGCTGTGGGAAAAGCTGTGGTCAGGGCCGTCAAACCACAATAAGGCCAACTTCTCTCTCTCGAAAACTCATTTCTGAGAAGCGGTCCGTTTCCAGTGAGGGGGAAAACTCCAGTTCCTAAAGGTGCAGAGGAAGCCTGTGGTGCACGATGGCCCCACTTTATCTGACCCTGCCTGACTTGTGAGCAGGAAACCAATTTCATGGCCAAATTGGGCCTTTTCTGGATGTGCAACTGCTGCCCAAAACGTATCTTTTAAATCAAATTTACTCTTGCTTCAGCTCCTTGATTTTTTTGGGTAATGGAAACATACAATTACTATCATGCTGACAAGCATTTGCTTCTAGAAAACTTCAGTGTTTCGTTTTTAGAATGAAAGGAGCTTGACTTTGGATGCCATTCTTCTTCTCCCTGTTAAAACACTGGATGGCCTACCTTGGGAGCACAGACTGCAGAGTGATTATATTTTGGTTCAACACATATAATGGGGAAGAAGCACAAAAGGATAGGACTGCGTGTTTTAGATAGAATAAAGTGTTCCTCTGCCAGGATTTTGAGGTCTCTTTCTCAGAGGTCTCTGCTGTTTAACAAATGCCACCCCAGTTGTCCAAATACTGTGCCTCTCTAAGCCTATGAAGAGAAAATGGTTTTATGTGCTCTTTCCCTGCCATGACATTGACTCTTGTCATTCTCCCCAAACTCGTCTGGTATCTTTCTCTGCGGACTCTGAAGAAAAGCTCCTCTTGGTCCTCCTAACCCCTTTTTCAACAGATGTTCTGAATACACCAAGAGAGACTTGGGTGGTTTGTTTTTTTTGGGGGGGGGCGGGGGTCTCTTTGAGAGGAGAAAATTTTACTTACAACATCCATGGGTTCAAATCTCTCATATCCTCTATAAAATTCAACCAGACAGATATTTATCACGTGTCTACAATCAGCAGGAATCTATCAGGAATAAATTTGGCTGCAAGTTACAGGAAAAAAAAAAAACTAACCTATGGAAGCTTAAAAAATGAGATTAATTTTTCTTATGTAACAAAAATTCAGGAGTCATGCAGCTTCTGGAATTGGTTCAGTGGCTAATTTGGAGAATATTATGGATAACATCCGTGATTGTTTTGCCATTTCCTCATGAGTTCAAGATAACTACTACAGTTCCATGTTCATCCATATGAATCCATATTCAAGGCAGGGAGAAGGATGAGGGGTCATGCTAGCATTGTCTGTGCCCTGATATTAGGAAAGCCTTTTGCTCACATCTCATCGGCAGGACTCTGTCATATGACCACTTTAGCTGCAAGGGTAGTTGGGAAAGCAACTATTTAGCATTTCCCATTATTATTATTATTATTATTATTATTATTATTATTATTATTTAAGACTTTATTTATTTGACAGAGAAACATAGCCAGAGAGGGAACACAAGCAGGGGGAGTGAGAGAGGGAGAGGCGGGCTTCCCGCTGAGCAGGGAGCCCGATGTGGGACTCGATCCCAGGTCTCCAGGATCATGGCCGAAGGCAGTCGCCCAACCAACTGGGCCACCCAGGTGCCCCGAGTATTTCCCATTCTAAATGTAGAGTCCAGGAAAGAAGGAAGTTGGGAGTGGGCACTGGGTTAGCCAAACTACAGTGTCTACAATGAGGTCAACTATATTCGGAAAAGTAAATGGCATCAAGGAAGTCCAACATCCAAACATTGGGAGTTTTGGAGGAGAAAACAAAAGCAGAAAGGATGGCATCATCAATAAAAGTGCTTCAAGAAAATCTCCCACAATCGAAGGATATAAGTTTCCAGGTTGAAAGGCTCACCTAAGTGCCTAGCATAGTGGGTGAATATCACATATAATTGTGAAATTTCAGAACTCTGGGGTTAAAGAGAAGATTCTATAGGCTTTTGGAGAAAGAGGTGGGGGAAAGAAACAGCCCCCAACGTAGGATCAGGAGTCAACAATGCAAGAGAACATTGGAAGATTGCCTTTAACAGTGGAAGCTGGAAGAAAATGGAGACGTGCCTCTAAAACTGAGTGAAAATAATTTACAATCTAGAACTTTATGCCCAAAATATTAATCAACTGTGAAGGTGAAATAAAGACATTTTCAACCATGCCAGGCTTCTAACTTGTTATTTCTCACATTGTTTCTCAGAAAGTTATTGGAGGATGTGTTTCAGCAAAATGAGGGAGCAAACCAAGAAAGAAAAAAAGCAGGGATAGGGAAACAGGAAACCCAGGAGGGGTGAGAAGTGAAGGGAACCCCGAATGATGTTGAAGGGATATTGCAGGATGACAATTGTGCAGCAGGCACAGAGGACACCAGCCTGCATTTGAGCAAGTCAGAGGCTCTGGGAGACAGCTCCTCAGAAAGAAGAAATTTATAAAATACCTGATGTGAATACATGTCTTGAGAAGAGATTTAAAGACTGGAGGAGAATTTAAGAATTTAAGAACGGATTGCTGAAAAGCATATGGATAGCTAATGAAAAACTAACCAAGCAGGGTGCCTGGGTGGCTCAGTTGGTTAAGCTTTTGCCTTCAGCTCAGATCATGATCCCAGGGTTTTGGGATTGAGCCCCAAACCAGGCTCCCTGCTCAGTTTCTCCCTCGTTCTGTACCCCTCCCACTGCTCTCTTTTTAAAAAAGATTTTATTTAACAGAGAGAAACATATCCAGAGAGGGAACACAAGCAGGGGGGAGTGAGAGAGGGAGAAGCAGGCTTCCTGCTGAGCAGGGAGCCTGATGCGGGACCTGATCCCAGGTCTCCGGGATCATGACCTGAGCTGAAGGCAGTCGCTTAACCAACTAAGCCACCCAGGTGCCCCCCTCTCTCTCTAAAAACAAAACAAAACAAAACAAAACCTAACCAGTAAAAAATAAAGACTCCTATTAACTTAAGGAAATAAAAGAAATGTACAAGAAAGGAAAAATGATCATAGTTTGTTACATGGCTCAGCTCGGAGTGACATACAAAATCATAATAATGTAAGAAAAAGGAATACTGATTTAAACAAAATTATATCAGGTTGGGTAGGGGAACAGGAATCTGAGAGTGGCAGGAGATGGGAGGGATGAAGGATATATATCCTTACTTGTCATGGCATGAAGACAACAGCTATATCCCAAACTGAAAATCAAGAACGAGTGATCCAGGCATTCTATTTAAAGATACAGAGGCAAATACCAATACTTAAAAGAGTTAAGAGAAGTTGTATATGGGGCTGGGAAATAGAAGGAGGGAGAAGAGAGACTGTCATTTTTCCTAACTTATTGAACTGTTGGACTCATTAACTTACCATGATGTCTAACTTCAAAACAAAAAAGTAAAAAGAATAAAGTTAACACATACAATTCAAGTGGACATTCTGAATACAAGTATCTTAAGATTTAAGCGAAATCTTACCTGGGTCAATCTAACCTAGGAACACAAATGGAACATTATCATGAAGGGTTAACTATCAGGTACCCATTTCATGCAATGATTCTGAACCCTGGCTGCTGAGCTCTGGTGGGTGGCACAGGAGAATCACCTGGAGAACTGTTAGAACCTGCTCAAGTCATGTCTCAATCAAATGGAATCTCCAGAGCCCGCAGGGGCACCCCTGGTTGTTTCATTTTTTTTCTTTTTTAAAGCATTGCCGGTGATTCTAAGGTGTAACAAGATTGAGAACAACTGGTTTAATGACCACCTGAAGAACATGTTTTATTTACTTAGTTTTTAAACAGATCTTACTTATTTATTTGACAGAAACACAGCCAGAGAGGGAACACAAGCAGGGGGAGTGAGAAAGGGAGAAGCAGGCTTCCCGCCCAGCGGGGAGCCTGATGTGGGACTCGATCCCGATCCCGGGTCTCCGGGATCATGACCTGAGCCGAAGGCAGTTGCTTAACCAATTGAGCCACCCAGGCGCCCCTGAGGAATGTGTTTCAGAAACTTGCCCTGACATTTCCTTTTGAGGCAGCTCCTATGATCCTTCGTCAGGGGCACACCATCTACAGAAGAGTTTGGCTCCACTTGCAGAAGAAGGAGGTGATGTGGAAGCTGTAAGTGGAGGCTGACACACACACCCAGCATGGAGGCAGGACTGGCCCGGGCTATCTAGGCTGCCTGGAGAAGTCAAGGTCAGTGTTGCTACACTCCTAAGGTCAGGAGAGCGGTGGTCTTCACAGTTTCAATGCCAGATCAGGGTTGCGGGGTGCAGGTCACAGATTTATTTACTTTCTTATTTTTGTATTTTCAATTCCTCCTGAAAACCAAATGCTGGAAGATTTCCTCTTTACCAGGTGATTGGAGCAAAAGTTAGTAACCCCTGAAAACATAAACAGGTAAGATCAAGCCTTCAAAACTACTATTTTTAGCAGATGATAAGTGTACCTGATTACCCATTACAATCCCCCATCTGTGTTTGGGCTGCTAGACCATTTTTTTCATTAATCTTAGAGGCAGGATGGCTTCATGATTCATCAGGTCTACATACTTACTTACTTACTTACTTTACTTACTTACTTAACTTACTTATTTATTTATTTATTTATTTATTTATTTATTTAAGAGACAGAAACAGAGAACACAAGTAGGGGGAGAGGCAGAGGGAAAGAATCTCAAGCAGACTCCCAGCTGAGTTGGGAGCCTGACTCAGGGCTCAGTTTCACAACCCTGAGATCACGCCCTGAGCCAAAACTAAGAGTTGGACACTCAACCAACTGAGCCACCCAGGTGCCCCAGGTCTGCTTCCAGTTTTTAAGAACACATCTTATGGGGCGCCTGGGTGGTTCAGTTGGTTAAGCGACTGCCTTCAGCTCAGGTCATGATCCCGGAGACCCGGGATTGAGTCCCACATGGGGCTCCCTGCTCAGCGGGAAGCCTGCTTCTCCCTCTCTCACTCCCCCTGCTTGTGTTCCCTCTCTGGCTGTGTTTCTCTCTGTCAAATAAATAAAATCTTTTTAAAAAAAATTTAAGAACACATCTTATGGATAAGCATTAGGTCAGCAGCAATGTCCCACTCAGCAGTCTTCATAAATGAAATGCAGAAAACACTTGGAGGCAAGATGTGCCAAGATATCTAGGGCTGTATGAAGACATCAGGGTCATTATCATTGTCACCCAAGTCAAGAGCAATGGCCTCAGGTCTAGCTCCGCTCTTGGATGGCCCTCCTTCTCGACTTCTCTTTTCTCTTAATTCAACCCTCATAGCCTATTCATCTCTATTGCTTGCCCTCTTATCCTCTCCTGGGGAAAAACAGGACCAGGTGGGTTCTGGAGTGTTCCCCTGAGTTCACACATATCTCTGACCTGGTATATAGGGCTCTCAGCAAATGGCTCCCACCTGGAGCCGAGGTCCACAGGGTCGGGGAGTTGGGAAGAGTTCTGCCGCACATTCAGAGTGCCCTTGGGTGATGTGACCAGCTGTGTCCTCTGTGCCCGCTTTTTTTTTTTTAAGAGATTTTATTTATTTGACAGAGATCACAAGTAGGCAGAGAGGCAGGCAGGCAGAGAGAGAGAGGAGGAAGCAGGCTCCCTGCTGAGCAGAGAGCCGGATGCCGGCCTCGATTCCAGGACCCTGAGATCTCGACCTGAGCCAAAGGCAGAGGCTTTAACCCGCTGAGCCACCCAGGCGCCCCTCTGTGCCCACTTTACAAAGCCTGGGGCTTCAACGGGATGTTGAGCTCAGGAACAACGGTAAAACATAGTTCTGTGGTGTTAGTGGTGTAGAGGGAGGCAGTGCCGGGACCAGACCCAGGGTCACCTTATTAAACTGGGGACCAAACTTGGAAAGTTGTAGCTGGTAGGTCATAAGCACCTCCGTAAGTGTAGGTCTAACCAGATGGGGACAACAGGGCCTTGTTCTGGGTTTTTATAGTTTGTGGTCACCAGCATTTTCAATTCCTCTGTATTTCCCATGGTGTCAGAAGAGGCGTGGCTGAGAAGCCAACAGCTACATTTCATTGGTCCCTGGAGCCAAACCGGAAGAGCCGCCGAGGGGCGGGGCCAATCAGGACGAAGGCCTTAAGACACCACCACTGAGTGTAGCGATGAACAGACGCCCCGATGCCCGCGGTCTGTGTTGGGCAGAGGGGGCGCGACGGCAGCTGCCCTCCAGCCTTGTCTCCAGCTGCAGGGCCGGTGAGTCACGGTGGTCAGCACGGTGGTGGGGTTTGTGGCGGCCAGGGGGCCCAGGTCGTCGGTTCTGTGTTAAAGGCACAAGGTGTGTTTTCCCCAGATTCTCCTTGGCCAGTCCTCTCCCTTTCCCCGTTGAAACCCTGAGGTTTAAAAGCTGCAGACCGGACGCTCAGATGTTGCTGATGAGAATGTCAGAGAGTCCAGCTGCTATGGAAAACATTTTGGCAGTTCCTCAAAACGCTCAACAGAACTACCACCTAACCTGTAATTTTACCCCTAGACATATACCCAAGAGAACTGAAAATTTGTCCACACCCTTTGTAAAAGAAATGTGAAAAAAATATCCATGGCGGCATTACTCATAATATCCTGAAAGTGTAGACAGTCTCTGTCCATCAACAGAGGAATGGGTAAACAAAGTTGGGTATAGCCACACAGTGGAGTACTACTCAGCCATAAAAAGGAATTTAGTATTGATACATGCTACAATGTGGCTAAATCTTGAAAACATTATGCTAAATGAAATCAGACACAGAAAACTGTTTGTTGTATGATTCATTTTATACGAAATGTCCAAGATAGGCATATCTATAGAGACAGAAAGTAGATGTTGTGGTTGCTAGGGGTTGAAGAGGGGGAGTTGGAAGTGACCTCTTTTTGAAGAGATGGAACGGTCTGCTCTTTGGTAATGGTGCTGGCTGCTCACATTGTAAACAAACTAAAAACCACTGGGCTGCACGCTTGCCAATGGTTAAAATGGTAAATTTTATCTAAAACTTGTGAAAAATAATGGAACAAAAAACCTTTAACTTTTAAAAAAGTGGCTATGAATGTAAACCCAGCAGATGTATTAGTCATATTTTTAACTTTCAGAAACTTGTATCATAGGAAGATTAAGTGGCTCGTGATACCTCCAGATCTGAGGTAGTAAAGTTTACTTCAAAGTTTTAGTCTAGATTGCTCTTTGCTGCTGCTTCTTGGAAAGATAAGTTTCTGCTGAGTTCGTTTCTTGTGCCATTCGGTTAGTTTTCTAAGCCTAGTGATTCTTGGGGGTTAGCTAAGAGTTACTGATGAGGGTTTAGGTCAGTACTTCTTAATACTGGCTGATGATGAGAATCAGCTGGGAGTAGGGCAACTACATCAGAATTGGGGGGGAGAGATGCAGTTCCCCCAGGTGATCCTATGTTGGCCACTTGTTGAGAGCCACTAATCGAGGTGGACAGATGTGTGAGTTCTAGCCAAGCCTGCGTCCCTGTTTGCTGGCACGCACACTATCTCACCTGAGAGTAGGGGCCCAGAGAAGTCTACAGTAGTTGCTTGTGCGTGCCCCAGGTGAGCGGTGACTGGGGAAACTCCCTGATTGTGGGCACCAGAAAACTCTACCTTAGGTGACTGCTTGAAATAAATACCTTGATTGACTGCAGATGCCCAGGAAACTATCGTCAGTGATTTCATCGTGCCGGAAACTCTGACTTCACTGTTAGCCTAGGAGCTCAACTTCCAATCATTGTGGGCCCAAAAAACTCTATCTTGGGTTATAGAGGGGGCAAACGGAATTTTACCGTAGCTGTCTCTAGGGCTCTGGAAAGTCTACGCTATGTGATGGTGCAGGGCAAGGCGGCTTTACCTTAGGGAATTGTCCAAGAAAATATCACCATAATTTATATAGAGTTAGGAGACTCATCTTAGGTGATGGGGCGGGGAAGGAATCTCTATTAGGTGATTGTGTTTCAAATATGAAACTTAAAGGGGTCTAGGAAGCCCAGGAAACTCCACCTTAGGTGATTATAAGGACACAAGAAATTCTAATTTAGGTGATGGGGTGGGGGAGGAGAGGAAGAATCTCTGAAATAACTTGGGGGTCCCAGAAAACACTCCTTTCATGGTATTCAGGGCCCAAAAAGCTATAGTTATATGATTGTAGGGGTCCAAGATTTTTTTAAAAGATTTTATTTATTTATTTGACAGAGAAATGCAGAGAGAGAGAGGGAACACAAGCAGGGGGACTGAGAGAGGGAGAAGCAGGCCTCCTGCCGAGCAGGGGAGGCTCAATCCTGGGACTCCAGGAACATGACCTGAGCCGAAGGCAGACACTTATGACAGAGCCACCCAGGATGGGGTCGGGGCAAGATTCTTACCTTAAGG
The DNA here is from genome assembly GCA_004023965.1 of Spilogale gracilis. Classification (NCBI taxonomy): domain Eukaryota; kingdom Metazoa; phylum Chordata; class Mammalia; order Carnivora; family Mephitidae; genus Spilogale; species Spilogale gracilis. The sequence continues at coordinate 44,105 of PITA01013887.1, forward strand.
TGACTTGGGGTGGTCTGCTAACACTATCCTAGGGGATTTGGAGGACCAAAGAGCTCCAGATTATTTGATTGGCATATATGGAACACAATCGTAGGTGATTGTGTGGACCCAGGAAAGTATCTAATAGGTGCCAGGTAAGTGGATTATAGGAGATAATTAGGAGTGGAGGGAGATTAGGTGGGGGACAGGTATTTGGACATTAAGTGATTGTAAGGGTCAGGAAATTATACCAATGTGATTGTGCATGCCAAGAAAACCCTATTTAGCTGATCATGCTATTCATGAAATTGCACATTAGGAAATGGTGTGGGAAAAGGATGCATGTAACTCTAACCTTTGGTAATGAGGGGTCAGGGTATTTGTTCCTAGGTGACTGTGGGTGCCAAGGTCACTGTGACCTTGGTGGCTGTGAATACAAGGACTCTGTACTTCGGTGGTTGCGTGTGCTCCCGAATCGCTGTGCAAGGTGATGCAGGGGCCTCGGGACTTGAGCTCCTGGGATTGTTGGAGACGAATGATCCCGACTGAGGTGATTGAGGCCTGTAAACCTGAGTTCTGGTTAGCGTAGGTGGCCCAGAAAATGTAGCTTCAGGAATTGTGGGCGCCCCAGGAAACTGACGGTGGAGGAAAAGGAACACTACTGAAGTTGACGTGGGGAACTTCCTTTAGGCGATTCTGGATGCCCAGGCAATTCTTGAGTTATTTTGAAGTCAGGAAAACCTAGCGTAGGTGATTATGTACCATTAATGGAGACACTATGTGAACCCGGGGTCCCAGGGATCTTCCACAGGTGAATGTAGGTGCCCAGGAATCTCTAGCTTTTGTGGCTGTGGGAGAACAGGAAGCTAGCTCTACCTGAGGTGACTGTGAGAGCGACAATAATGTACTTTAGTTTGAATGTGAGGGCTAAGATAGCATACCTAAGATGATTGTGTGGGTCTAATGTCATGTACCCTAGATAACAGCGGGGGCCCAGGCAACTGTACCATTGTGAGAGGGGAAGAGGGTGGTCTGGAAATTCTTCCCTGGGTGATCGTGCAAGACAGGAATATGTGGCCGAGCTACTGCTGGGTCAGCACATTGCAGATTAAGATGCCTGTGGGGAAGCAGAAATGTCTACCTGAGATTAGGATGGGCTCCAGAAACTATGGGAGGAGGAGGTTGTGGCTCAAACTCTAAGCTAAGAGGACTGGGTATCCAGAAAAGTCTAGTTTAAGGGGTTGTCAGGTCCCAAGGAATTCTATCATAGGCGATAGTCAGAGCCCAGGAAACTCTACCTTGGGTAATTGTAGGGACCCAAAATATACCTCAGGTGACTGTGGGGCCCCAGGAGTCCTACCTTATGATTGTGGGTGGTCAAGGTAATGTACCTTCTCTGGATAGGTGACCCCAGACATTCTACCCGTTATGTTTATAGAGTCCCAGGAGCGTCCACCTTGGGTGACTGAAGGTGCCCGGAACACTCCATTTTGGCAGCCAGGAAACGTTACCTTAGTGAGTGTGTAGGGCTTAGGCGATTCTCCCTTAGGTGCGATGGGGCACGAAGAAACACAACCCTGGTAAGGGCAGATGTGGAAACACTATAGAAGTGATTGTGGGGGTCCAGCGAGGTCTGCTCTAGATGACTGTGGTGCCAGGTACCTCGACTTTAGGTAACGGAGGGGCCCAGGAGACTAGACCTTATGTGATCTAAGCCAATGCTGCCAGATTGATTGTGGGGACCCAGGAGACTGTAGCTTTAGGTGACTGTAATGGAGAGCCTGGGTGTACTCAGCTTGGTGGTTAAAGTGTTGGGGCCTAGAAAATTCACCTTAGGTGTTTGTAGCGTGTCTGGGCAACTGCAGCTTAGGGTATTTCATGGGGGGTCAGGGGAGGAAAGGGAAGAAAACTAGACCTTCGCCGATTGTGGGTACTTGACCTTAAGGTCTTTGAGGAAGATAGGGAATTAACTGTTGTGATTTTGTTGTTTTTGCAACACCCTGGCCCAACTGTACCTTTAGAAGTACTGGAGGTCCTGGACTTTGTGCCTGAGGTGCTTGGGGGACTCAAGAATGTGTACCTTAGGCCATTGGGAGTCTAGGGAGCTCTTACTTAGGGGATAGTAGGGGACCAGGATTTCTACCTCATGGGATTGTGGTGGTCAGTAAAATCCTACCTTAGAGGACTGTGTGTGTGGGGTCAGGAATATATCCCCTAATGATCTGGAGTTATCAGGAAATTATACTTTGAGTCATCCGGGGAATCCAGGAAACTCTCTCTTCGTTGAGAATGGGGGGCCAGGAATCTCTGCTTTAGGTGCCATCGGGGTCCCAGAAAACACTGTAGGTGATCTTCTGGACTTAAAGTCTATATGATCGTTTTAGGGATGAGCGGGATTTTCATGCTTAGGTGATTTGGGTTGTCTAAGACTTTCGGGGATTTTGGAGTCCCTAGGCATTTTGGGTTGATATTGGCCATCAGGGAATCACAATCTGATGATTGTGACCACCGAAAACCCTCGCTGTGTTTTTGGAATCCCCTGTAAGTCAGTCTTAGTTGGGGATGGAGGGAGTTTGGGTGGGGACAAGTATCTCTACATTTTGTGATTGCTGGGGTCTGGAAACTATGCCTTATTTGATTGTGCTGCCCATTGAATTGTACATTTGGTTAATTATGGTGAGGGTGGGGGTCCATGAATTCTACCTTTTGGTGATGAGGGGTCAGGATACTTGTTCATAAGTGATTTTGGTTGCCATGGTTTACTGTGATTTTGGTGATAATGGGGGGTCTGAGAAACTTTAGCTTAGGTGATCCTGGAGGCTCAGGATTCTCTACTTAGGTAGCTCATGTGTACATTAGCTATATTGGGGCCGAGGCAACTAGAGCTCAGGTGATTTTGGGGTGACTGCAACTTAGGTGATTTAAACTCTGGCCTTAGTGATTGTGTGTGGTCTGGGAAAATGTGACTTCAGTGATTGCAAGGGGCCCATAAAGTCTAGGTGAGGCAGTAGTGGGGGGCCGTGAGTATTCCGTGCATTGCTTTGGCGTCCAGGTACCTTATAGGTGGTTCTGGGGCCTAGGAAAGTGAGTTCATTTGGAGCAGTAAGGATCACTTCTGGCTGAGTGAAGGAGTCAGGAACTGCCTCCATGTACCTGGACAATAGGAGAGAACAAAGTGAAGAAGAGAACTCATTGAGATTATAATACTGAAAATAAGAGCAGCGTGAAGATCCTGTATCATGGACCGTAGTCCACCGCATGACCGGGAGTATAACCGATCATTAAGAGCACCAATTTGATCATTCCCAACAGTAAGTAACCCTGTTACATTTTTGTTGCACTCTGAAATGTAGACACAGAACTCCGCTTTCGTATGGCACATGTTCCTGCTTTTGCTGCTTTTAAGACCTCTAATGCTATTCTATTTTGCAGAACTGCTTTATGCATTTGGGTCATTTCAGTGTTTAAGAGTGTAATGCTATTTTGAGACTCATTTAAGGCCTTAAATGTGCACTTACCAAGGGCTTCTATATGCCATATGCCATTTTCTAAGCCTGACAGAAAAATAGGTCAGCTGTCTGGACCCAGTGGACCACTGGTCTTGTCTGTCCATGCTGGGAGCTCATCCCTGACTTGGCATATAAGAGAAAGGCCTCTTACGGCCTGGAGAGTTCCATGTAGTATTTTCCATAGGCCAGCAAGAAACACTTTCTTATTAACAGAAATATCCCTGTGCTGGTACTGAGGCAATGCATCATATGGGCTATGTATTGACACAAATAATGCTCATCTCTTTTGTGATATGGAGAAGACCACTAAGGGAGGCCTGAAATGCTTAGGATGCACAGTAAGCCACAAACCCAGTGGAACACTGGTTGTGTAGCTCAGCATAATGTGGTCCCCATTGTAAAAAAAAAAAAAAAAAGTTTAGGTATGGTGTTCATGTCTGCTAAAACCAGAGTTGGCTGGGGTATATGCACTGCATTGGCATAATCATTTCCTCTTTGACTTGCAGTCAGGGTATCAATGGCCATTAGGTTTTAGAGTCTACTTCTCAAAAATCTGTGGATGGCTTCATGTCCGGTTTAGTTACGAGTGGCCTCCACATGCTTGGCTAAAGCCCCTACTTGTAATTTTACATCGACAGAGGTACCTCCTGGGAAAATATGGGTGAGGGATAAAACTGTCCCAAAGCCCTCTTTGGCTTGTCTAGCCTTAATATCCTAGTAATGAGGGACTGCACGCAAGTTGGGGAGGACTGGTCTCTAGAGAGAAGGGCAACCCTAAGTGCATTCTCCAATCCCAGTTCCAATCTTAAGGAACTGGGGCCATCCATTATCTCCACTCTGTCATAGCCCCACAAAGTGGGGTATGCTCTGATCTTTAAGGAGCGATTTTGTCATCCCAGAGATAATTGAACAAGGTGAGAGGGGAGTTACACAATTGTTGGGGAGTCCCTCCCCTCATCCTGCTGTCTAAATCATCATATGCCCATGGGTCCTTTTTATTATCCCCATAGAGTAACAAGCAGGAACACTGTTTATATATGAGCTGTTAGAGTTGTCTAGCTTAGGCAAATGACAAAATTTAAAGACAAAACTAGAATCGAACATCCATAAGGATACCTTACTGGGACAGTTTTTCTGAATTCACCCTTATTTCAAGTCTAGTTTTAACTAACTGGGCCCAATTATTTACATAAGCTCATCAAGAAGAACAATTGTTCATTACAGGTCTTTATAAAAAGTTCTAAGCAAAGCAGATTCTAAAGGAATCTCTATTCTGAACTCGGGGCCAGAGATAAGCCAGATTCTCATCATCAGACTTGCCTGCAATTCCTGTTGATTTAAGTGAATTCCTCTTCTTCGGATCCTCAGAATATGCTGAGGTTCTTGCGCCTTCCAGGAAGGGGCATTCTTTACTCACCTGGTAAGGCTGCAGGGAACTCTGCAAGCAAGGAATCAGGCCGATCTTTCAAGGGGCTCCGCTGGCTCCATAAAGTCAATCTTAATTCCTTAAAGCTGTCTGGTCATATCTGAGGCTATGCACATCTTTCTCAAAGAAGATATTCCAGTCAAAGCCGTGGTAATGTAACCAGTGTTTCCAAATGGTGTCCATTTTGAGGAGAACAGATTCTTATTTAACTTATGCAAGTAACTGTAGCTGTCATGGAAGGAAGAATGCTCAGTTACTAGATTGTGGAGGGACAAAAATTAAATGTTTCCATTTGTTCACACACAAAAATATTTTATCAGGTTCCTCAATTCATTCAGTCCTATGTTAGTTTTTGTTTGAAGGTGGCTTTCCCATTATTTCTGGAAATTCTTATCCAGTTCAGTTTTGATTTTATATATACCAAGGACCTGTATTTGTCGAAAGTTTTCCTTATGAATTTCTCTGAAAAAGAAACACATTTTGCAAGAGCATCAAAATAACTGTAAATGAGGGTGGCTGGCTCTTGATTTTCGGCTCAGGTCACGATCTCAGGGTCCTAAGATTGAGCTCAGCAGGGAATCTGCTTGAGGATTCTCTCTGCCCCTCCCCCTTGCTCATGTGCTCTAAAATAAAACTATAAATGACCAAAAAACCCCCAAATGGACATGGCAAAAGATCTGAGAGTTCATTATAATGCAATTGACAAGGAAATCTGGTTATTTCTGTGACATAACATCAACAATTTAATTTATACTAGGGCATAGTAAAACTTAAGCAGACAAAGGGAGAAGCAGAAGCAGGCTCCTGGAGCCCAATGTGGGACTTGATCCCAGGACCCTGGGATCATAACCTGAGCTGAAAGCAGACACTTAATGACTTAGCCACCCAGGCACCCCTCATATATTTTCTAAACTAGCTACAGCATTTACCCATATAATACAACCTAACGCTTATCATTGTTGGTTTGACAGTGCTTTCCAAGTAACTTAAAATACCCAATAAACAAGCTTAATTAGTCAAAAAGACTTCATTTATTATTTCAAATCTTGGAGTTTGTTAAACACTTCGAAGTTTTAAAGCACATGCCTAAACAGGATTACAGATCATTATACATTTAATATTTAATTAAATCAAGTGGTTTTTTAAATTTAAATTCCAGTTATTTAACATACAGTGTAATGTAAGTTCCAGGTACATAATATAATGATTTAACAGTTCCATGTAAAACCTGGTGCTCCTCGCAAGAAGTGAACTTCTTAATCCCCATCACCTATTTAACCCATCCTCCCACCCATCTCCACTCTGATAACCATCAGTTTGTTGTCTATAGGTAATCTGTTTCTTGGTTTCTTTTCTCCCCCTAGTCCCTCCTTTGCCTGTTTTGATCCGTAAATTCCACCCGAGTGAAATCATAATATTTCTTTCTCTGAGTGACTTATTTACCTTAGCATTATATTCTCTAACTCCACCCATAACATTGCAAATGGCAAGATTTCCTTTTTTAATGGCTGAATAATAATTCAGATATATGTGTATGTGTGTGTATATATATATATATATACACCCCACACCCCACATCTTCTTTATCCATTCATCAGTCAATGGATACTTGGGCTGTTCTAATATTTTGGCCATTGTAGATAATGCTCTTGTAAATATGGGAGAGAGCGAGCTAGAGAGAGAACACAAGCAGGGGGAATAAGAGAGGGAGAAGCAGGCTTTTCGCTGAGCAGGGAGCCCGATGTGGGGCTGGATCCTGGGACTCCGGGATCCTGACCTGAGCGGAAGGCAGACCTTAATGCACCCAGGTGCCCCTCCCTATTTTTGAGAATCGCCACACTGTTTCAGAGTATTAGCACCAGAAAAAAAGAAAAAAACTTTAAAACAAAGATTGCTTTAGAGGCAAGGAAGGACATCACTAAAATGACAAGTGGATATTAACAACTGTGAATATTTATGCACTCAATAATGGTGCACCTAAAAACATAAAGTGAGTATTTACAGACATGAAGAGAGAAAGTGATGGTAATACAATAATAGTAAGGGGTCTTTAAAACTCCATTCCCATCAGTAAAGAAATAGTCTTTGAAGGAAACATTGGCACCAGATGGACATAACATGTATTCAGCTCATCCCATCCCCAAACAGAATATACATTCAAGTACACATGGAATGTTCTCCAGAATAGAACATAAATTAGGCCACAGAACAGGCCTCAAAAAATTTAACAAGACTTAAGTCCTAGCATGTATCTTTTCTGATCACAAGGGTATGAACAAGAAACCACTGGAAAGAACTGGAAAAAACAAGCATAGGGAGACCAACCAACCAACCAATGAAGCAAGCAAAGAGAAGAAAAAATACATGGAAGCAAATGAACATGAAATGAAAACAACAGTCCAAAATCTTTGGGATACAGAGAAAGCAGGTCGAAAAGGGAGGTATACAGTGATATAAGCCTAACTCTTCCTTCCCTACCCCCCCACCCCCCGCAATAAAAGGCTCAAATAAGATTCCAGGGGAGAAGAGGAAAGGAAAGGATAATGATCAGAGCAGAAATAAATGAGACTCAAAAAAGAAAAAGTAGAACAAAAAACCCAAGAAGACCAGTGCGAACCCTGCCAACACATCCCTCGACCCTCACTCATGGATTGTGGGACCTCGGTTCTGGTGGGGCCAGGTCCCATTTCACAAGCACACTACTCCATACCTTACTAAAACGTGCCTCTCCCCTGCTGGGACCCAAACAATGCTCACAACAGGCAAGGAGGACCTCTGCAGACAACTGGATGGCGGGGGAGGCCGCCCAAGATTCAACTGCAGAGCAAGTGCAGCACACATAGGAGACACTGTGAAGGGCCAGGCCCTAGGGACCAGAGGACATGGCCCTGTACTACTGGCCCTATTCTTCAAAAAGCAGCTGGCTTTCCTAACACACATACAAAAAGTGAAGACACAGAATAATGTCCCAAGTGAAAGAGTAGGACCAAATCATAGCAAGAACCTAGGTGAAAAAGATATAGCATAGTAACATTTGCATTATGGGGATGTTAGGAGAGAGAAGGGGACAGAAAATTTATCTGAAGAAATAGCTGAAAAGTTCCCTCATCTGGAAAAGGAAACAGAAATCCAGATCCAGGAGGCAGAGAGAGCCCCAACAAAATCACTAAATAAAGGTCCACACCAAGACAAATGGCAATTAATATGGCAAAAAAATAGTGATAAAGAAAAAATTCAAAGCAGCAAGAGAAAAGACAATTCCATACGAGGGAAACCCCATAAAGCTATCAGTTTAGTTTTCAGCAGTCACTCTGCAGCTCAGAAGGGAGTGGCCTGATATACTGAAAATGCTGAAGGGGGGGGTGGGAGGGGTGGGAGGGTGGATCAGCAGCCAAGAATACTCTATTCAGCAAGCACATCATTCAGAATAGAAGGAGAGAGAGTTTCACAAACCAACAAAAATGTAAAGTGTTCATGATCATTAAACCAACCCTGCCAAGAAATACTAAAGGGAACTGTTTGGAAAGGCAAAACTGAAAATCATAGTACAAAGGCAGGAAACCCAAAAGCAGTAAAACTAAGTATTTCTGTAAAGGCAGTCAAGGGATTCATAAAAGGATGTAAAATATGGGGGCGCCTGGGTGGCTCAGTGGGTTAAAGCCTCTGCCTTCAGCTCAGGTCATGATCTCAGGGTCCTGGGATCAAGCCCCACATTGGGCTCTCTGCTCAGCGGAGAGCCTGCTTCCCCCTCTTTCTCTGCCTGCCTCTCTGTGATCTCTGTCAAATGACATCTTAAAAAAAAAAAAGCTTTCCCCCTATTTAAAAAAAATGTAAAATATGACACCATTTACATAAAACACAGTGGGGAGAGGAGTAAAGAGTATATTCATACTTAAGTAACCATCAACTTAATAACAGATTGCTATCAGCAGATGTTCTATAGAAACCTAATGGCAACCACGCACACAGTAATAGATAGGCAAGCAATAAAGAGAAAGGAATCCGAGTATATCACTAAAGAAAGTCAACAAGAGAAAATGTATAGAAACAACCTCAAAACAAGTAACAAAATGGCAATAAATACACATCTATCAATAATTACTTTGACTGTAAACTAAATGCTCCACTCAAAAGCCACTGCCTTTGGCTCAGGTCATGATCCTGGAGCGTAGGGTCGAGTTCCGCACTGGGCTCCCAGCTCTGCAGGGAGTCTACTTCTCCCTCTGACCTCCTCCTCTTTCATGCTGTCACTCTCTCTCAAATAAATAAAAATCTTAAAAAAAAAAAAAACACCAAAAGGCACAGGATGACAAGTGAATAAAAAACAAGACCCATCATAATGCTGCCTACAAGAGACTAATTTCAAACTTAAACCCAACTGCCAGATGGAAAAGATTTATCATGCAAAGGGAGGTTGAAAGAGAGCGGGGTAACAATACTTCTATCAGACAAAATAGATTTTTTAAATTTTTTCAATTATTTTCTTAAAAATTTATTTATTTATTTATTTATTTATTTATTTATTTATTTATTTATTTATTTATTTGACAGAGAGAGAGCGAGAGTGCGCAGAGGAAACAGGCTCCCTGCTGACACAGGCCTCAATCCCAGGACCCTGAGATCATGACCTGAGCTGAAGGCAGAGGCTTTAACCCACTGAGCCACCCAGGCGCCCCAAAATAGATTTTAAAACAAACAAAAGGACACTATAACCATAAAGGGGGCAACCCACAAAGAGGCTCTAACTGTAAATATATATGTACCCAGCATAGGAACACCTAAACATATAAAACGGTTAATAACAAACATGAAGGAAATAATGTTAACACAATAGCAGTAGGGAATGTTAACATCCCACATACATCCATGGACAGATCATCCGAACAGAAAATCAATAAGGAAACTTTGAATGATACCCTGGACCAGATGGATTTAACAGACATACCGAGATCATTCCACCCTAAAACAGAATACACATTGTTTTTTCTTTTTCACACTGTTTTCAACTGCACATGGGGCACTGGCCAGAACAGGTCACATACTAGGTCACAAAACAAGTCTGAATAAATTTTTAAAAATCTGAAGTCATACCATGCATCATTTCTGACCACAACGCTACGAAACTAGAAATCAACCATAAGAAAAAGTCTGGAAAGACTATAATATATGGAGGTGAAACAACATGCTACTAAATGAGTGGATCACCCCAAAAAATATGAAAATGAAAAGAATGCCCCCAAATCTTTGAGATGCAGCAAAAGTGGTTCTAAGTGGAAAGTTTAAAGCAATACAGGCCTACCTCAAGAAGCAAAAAAGGTTTCTAACAACCTAAGTTTACACCTAAAAGGAGCTAGAAAAAAACCAAACACAGGGATGGAAATAATAAAATTAGAGTAGAAATAAATGATATATAATCTAAAAAAATCTAAAAAAAAGAACCAGGAGCTGGTTCTTTGAAATGACTAACAAAATTAATAACCTTCTAGAAAGACTCCCAGAGGAGGGGGGGGCTCAAAATCATGAAAGAGGAGAAATAACAACAAACACAACAAATATATTTGTAATAGAATATTATGGAAACTTATATGCCAACGAATGGGACAACTGAGAAGAAAAGCTGGAAGAGAAAATTTGAAGAGACCAATTACCAGCAATGAAAGTGAATCAGTAATAATAATAATTAAAAATTTCCCCAAAACAGAAGTCCAGGACCAGGTGGATTCCATCAAACGTTTTAAGAGTCAATACCTGTTCTTCTCAAAGTATTCCAAAAACAGAGAAGGAAGGAAAACTTCCAAATTCCTTCTACAAGGCCAGTACCACCCAGACACCAAAACCAGATAAAGACACCACAGAGAAAGAGAACCAAAAGTCAACACCCCTCATGAATACAGATGCAAAAAAAACCCCAAGAAAGTATTAGCAAACGGAATCCAACAGTACATTTAAAAAAATCATTCACCACGATCATTTGGGATTTATTCCTAGGATGTAAAAGTGGTTCAATATTGGCAAATCACTCCACATAATACTTCACATCAACAAGAATAAAAACCATATGATCACTTCAATAATACAGAAAAAGCATATGACCAAGTACGACAACCATCCATGATAAAACCCTTAACAAAGCAGGTTTAGAGAGAATAAACAAAATAAGGGCCATATATGGAAAAACTCACAGCTAACACCATATTCAATGGGGGTAAACGGAGAGCTTTCCTTCTAAGATGGGGAACAAGGCAAAGATATCCAGTCTCACCACCTTTACTCAACACAGTACTGGAAGTCCTAGCCACCGCAATAAGACAACAAAGAAATGAAGACATCCAAATTGGTAAAGTTGTAGTAAACTATTTGCGGATGACATGATAGTATATACAGACACCCTAAAAACTCCAAAACACCATTAGAACTGATAATACAGTCAAGTCACAGAATACAAAGTACAGAAAGCTGTTGCATTTCTCCACACTAACAATGAAGCAAAGAAAGTGAAATTAAGAAACAATCCCATTTACCATTGCACCAAAAACAATAGATATCTAAGAATAAATTTTTAAAAAATATTTTATTTATGAGAGAGAGAGCGAGCCAGCATGAGAGGGGAGGTCAGAGGGAGGAGCAGACTCCAGGCAGAGCTGGGAGCCCAATGCAGGACTCAATGCCGGGACTCCAGGATCATGACCTGAGCTGAAGGCAGTGGCTTAACCAGCTGAGCCACCCAGGCCCCCCTCTAAGAATAAATTTAACCAAGGAGGTGAAAGACCTGTACTCTAAAAACTATAAA
>PITA01013888.1:0-55716 GCA_004023965.1 Spilogale gracilis
GCTCAGTTGGTTAAGCGGCTGCTTTCGGCTCAGGTCATGATCCCGGAGACCCGGGATCGAGCCCCACATCGGGCTCTCTGCTCGGCGGGAAGCCTGCTTCTCCCTCTCTCACTCCCCCTGCTTATGTTCCCTCTCTGGCTGTGTTTCTGTCTGTCAAATAAATAAATAAAAAATCTTTAAAAAAAAAAATATACCTTTAAAAAAAAAAAAAAAAAAAAAAAAAAAAAAAAAAAAAAAAAAAAAAAAAAAAAAAAAAAAAAAAAAAAAAAAAAAAAAAAAAAAAAAAAAAAAAAAAAAAAAAAAAAAAAAAAAGAAAATCATAAGGTTTCCTCAGCTGTAAAAAAGAATGAAAACATGGGTACCTGGCTCGCTCAGTCAGTAGAGCATGTGACTCTTGATCTCAGGGTTGTATGTTAGGGCCCCACATTGGGGGTAGAGAATACTTAAAAATAAAATCTTAAAGAAAAAAGAATGAAAACTTGCCATTTGCAACATGGATGGAGTAGAGAATATAATGCTACGTGAACTACGTCAGTCAGAGAAAAACAAATACCTATAATTTCACTTGTGTAGGGTGCCTGGGTGGCTCAGTGGGTTAAGCACCTACTTTCAGCTCAGGTTATGATCTCAGGGTCCTGGGATGGAGGCCCAATCCGGCTCTCTTCTCAGCGGGGAGCCTGCTTCCTCCTCTCTCTGCCTTCCTCTCTGCCTACTTGTGATCTCTCTGACAAATAAATAAATAAAATCTTTAAAAAAAAAGATTTTTCACTCATGTGGAATTTAAGAAACATAACAAGTGATGAAAAAGAGACAAACAGCCTTAACTATAGAGAACAAACTGGTGGTTGTCAGGAGGGAGGAGAATGGGAGGTTGGGTTAAAAAGAAAAAGAAAATCCTAAGAAAGAGAATACACTTACAGTACTAAACTTTTTAAAAATCCATGTAAAAGTGGACCTACACAGTCAAACCCATGTTGTTCAAGGGTTAACTGTACTAAATATTATTTATTATTATTTCCTCCAGAAACCCCATCTGATTCAGGATGCTGACTTCCTTACTACCTCTCCCTACCCAATCCCCAAGGCCTTTCATGATTATGTCCATGGGTTTGCTCTTGCTCTTACCCCTTGAGAATTCCCTTCCATCATCTCTGTATTTACTGATATTTGATTCTTCTTCCTGATCCACCTCCTGCATGATACCTCCCTCGAAGGTTTGCAGTCACTTTCTTCCCAAGATTTTTATGTGCAAATCATTTACTGATTATTTAGTTTATTGTTCGGATAATACCTTTTTATACCAGATCATTGCCTCATTATCTCTATTAATTTTGATTCAATTATCACAGCATTTAATTTGTATGTTTGTGTGGATCTTATTTGTTTCTTGATGTATTTTCTTAGCAACTAAATGCAAAGCAATCTGTGGAAAACCAACATATATTTTCTTATACTTAGTAACCAATATATCTTACTCTTTTTTCATACTTAGTAACATTTTGCACAGAGCTAACTTTACTGTTATTATTAAGTACATAGTCTAAATTCCCTGCATACTTGAATTCTGGGCCTCTGGCTCTTCAGCACATCTCTAGGTATTCATGAATATTTTTGTACAATTATTTGTTAAAGCTTAACATTGATGAATCTCTATGTCCAGAGGCCATATGAAATCTTTGGTTTACTCAAGGGAAAGGTTGTGCTTAAGGCAATCTGTTCAGATAATTGGACTGAGCAAACAATAAGGATATATTATGTATTTGTGTGTTAACATAAATGTAGATTTTTCATTCAACTTCTGGGCAAATGGATATTTATGGACTTGAACAAATTCAAATCACTTAAAGTCTGTCAGTAACCAAAATGCCCTAAAAATCAACGAATTGTTGAATCGAAAAGCATGTTTCCTACCAATAAATTGCATGGAGGTGGTTAAAAATGAGATATCTATATTTACATTTTAATAAATTGAAAACTACATCTTCCTCACTTACTACTCAAACATGAATTTGTTCTTGCAAAGGGTAAAAAAAAAAACAACATGAAATTATTTTGGTCAGCTTGTCTCTACATCCTTTTAGAAGAAAGGTATTTTGTTTTGTTTTGTTTTTTAATCATGGAACTTGATGGGAATACCAAGCACATACTTTCTCAGAGAGAGACCAAACATAACTATAAGTCAGTTAAAAATTAAATTGAGTTTTTAATCCCTTAATCCCAGCACAAGATACCTGCTAATGTTCTATTAGACTAAGTAACCATGATAAGTAAATTCATTTAAAAACTACCAAATATGTAGACAATATGTACATAGTTTTCTAACATGGGACTAAAATAATACAAAAACCTTCTATGTCTAGGCACTGTTCTAATTACTTTATGGTTACTATCTCATGTAGTCCTCACAAGAACCCAATGAAATAGATATTATTTTTATGGGGAATTAAGACAGAGAGAGGTTAAGTAACTTGCTCAAAGTCACAAAATGAATAATAGCAGCACCAGATTTTAGAGTCAGATAGTCTAGTTCCAAAGAGATGGTACTCTTCACACTTCATTATACTGCCTAACATTCTGCTTTGATTGCATTAATGTTGAAAGACCAAAGAAAAATATTGAAAGTCTAAAAGTTAAAGTCTCATATCATGGATTAAGCTATCTCTTAATGGTATAGACGACTCAGCTACCTTAAGTTGAAAGCTATTTTAGATGACTCAGAATCCAAATTGCAAGAAATTTCAGGAACATTTCACCAATCTAGTTCCATTATGTTTTCTTTTGGTTAGTGTACAGTGTCTAAATCTAAGCAAAATCTTCCAGCGAATATAAAACATAAATTCTGTGATTAAAAGAATTGTGTCCTGCATTAATGGTAGCATTTTTTTTTCTTGGCATTACTGAAATTCACAGTCCATCTTACTTTCCATGGGATATTGGAATCAATGGAATAAGGCAAAACATATTTTTTTTTTTAAGATTTTATTTATTTGAAAGAGAGAAACACAGCCAGAGAGGGAACACAAGCAGGGGGAGTGAGAGAGGAAGAAGCAGGCTTCCCGCCAAGCAGGGAGCCCGATGTGGGACTCGATCCCGGGTGTCCGGGATCATGACCTGAGCCGAAGGCAGTCGCTTAACCAACTGAGCCACCCAGGCGCCCCGGCAAAACATATTTTTAATATCATTCATGTACTTCTAGCAATAGTTATCTGTTTATTTTTTGACATTGGGAGTGATTTGAGCACCCACCCTTCTCCTTTGCCCAATAAGTTGTCCTTCTTGGGACCAATCATCTCTACTGAGGCGTGGATGGCGGGGAGTACATGTATTTTCTCAGGAAGAACCTAACTGAGATAGATGAAACCTGTGAACTAACTACAACCTGGCTGTATTTTTATAACAGCCACACATCTACCTATTATTATCTCTGAGGCTATTTCTTTAACAAGCAAATGGACATGTTAGAATCAAGCACAGTTTTTTACAATTGTGTTAGTACTAATTGTAGCCATGTGTACAATATCATTTGCTTCAGATTTTGATTTTTTTTAGACTTTATTTTTTTTAAGATTTTATTTATGTATTTGACAGAGAGGTCACAAGTAGGCAGAGAGGCAGGCAGAGAGGGGGAAGCAGGCTCCCTGCTGAGCAGAGCCGGATGGGGGCCTTGATCCCAGGACCCTGAGATCATGACCTGAGCTGAGGGCAGAGGCTTTAACCCACTGAGCCATGCAGGCGCCCCGATTTTGATTCTTTTTTTTTTTTTTTTTTAAGATTTTTATTTATTTGACAGAGAGAAACACAGCCAGAGAGGCAACACAAGCAGCAGGAGTGAAAGAGATTTTGATTCTTATAGAAACAGTTAATACATAAAAAAAGGTCTTCATAATTTTTCCACAACACCCTCTAAATATTTACTGTCTGTGATTCTTTTGAAACTTTTAGTCTACAATCCATTCAATGCAAAAACTCAGATAATTTTATATTGAATACTTATTTGTTTATAAGCTTTGTATTCATGGCAACAAATGTGTTTCGGCTTAAGATGCACTTTAATGCTTGCTGACAAGACAATTAAAACTTCACATTTAAGTTGGATGTCCCCAAAATCTTCACAAGAAAATCAACAAAAGTAGTTTTGCATCCTGCATCCTAATTCTTTGGCGAATAAAAGGAATGCAAATTAAGTCAATAAGAAACCACGGGCAAAATATTTTAATAGATCATCAAAGAAAACATAAAATCTTCTCTTCAAATACCTATAACTGTTTTTTTTTCCTTTTCTATTTTTAATCTTGTTGAAATCAGTACCTAGAGAATAGCTCTGTCACTTTATGCAGACTTTTGCTATTCAGATAAATGTGACAGCCCTCAGTGAAACTTGAAAAATAATTAACACTAGATAATTCTTCTAACCTTTACCACAGCTTCAAAAAACTATACGCTTTTTTAAAGAAGTCCGTTGCCCCTGCTACCTGTTTACTTCCTCCAGTTTCCCTCATGTGCCTTCTTTTTCAAATTAAATTCAAAGGTCAATTATAATAGTCCTCTGGTTTTCACACCCTCTCTTTCCTTGTTTCTCACTTTCTTCTTTGTGTTTGCCCTGCAAACCCCACATCCTGGTCAAATCCAACACTATATGTATGTTTCACACCATCCATGCAGCTGAATGTGTCTGGGGGAAAAAAGAAATAAAGCACATTGCCTTATTTCACTCTAAATTCATGCCTGTAGCCTACACTTCATTGTCCTCACCAGATGCAGTTTCCTTTTCCTTCTGGACACATAGCTTGACCACATCTCCTAATCTCCTTTGCAGCTGGCAGGAACCCTGGAACTTTGGTCCCATCAGTGGAATGGGGGCAGAAGTGCAGGATGACTTCTAAAAACCTGGGAAGTTGTTCCTTCTTTCCTTCCTCTTCCTTCCTTCCTTCCTCTCTCTCTCTATCAGATCCATGTAGAAATCTTAGTGGAGAACTTTGAATTTAGGGAGTGGGTTGGGAGGGAGAGGGTGGAAGGGCTCAATGAAAAGACTGTGGAATAGAGAACCTCTTTCTCCCCTTAATCCTCTCTGGAATGTAAGAGGGAAATAAAAAGCCTTTATTAGCCTCTGAGGATTGGGAGTTGTTTGTTAGAGTGATCTGCTTACCCTTATTAATACAATGACCATAAACAATGAATCCTAATGCCTCAAAACAACCGTGCTGAACTTCCTAAGCTGTTCACAGGTCTATTCTCTTAAATGATCCTCACACTTTTCCTCTTTCCTCAAACCTAGTTCAACAGTCCTCTCACGCAGTGGCCATCAGAGCTCCTGTCTAAGATTACCACCCAGTGTGTACTGGTCCCCATGCGTCTCAGCTGCTCAAGCACGGTGCTGCACTGAGTCTCCCATCTCTTGCAAAATCAATTTCTTTCTATTAATTTATTCTTATCGACCAACCAATGAGCTATTATTTTTCTCAATAATATAAAACAGAAATTGGGGCACCTGGGTGTTTCAGTCAGTTAACGGTCTGCCTTCAGCTCAGGTCATGATCTCAGGGTCCTGGGATCAAGCCCCAAATCGGGCTCGCTGCTTAGCAGGGAGTCTGTTTCTCCCTTTACCTCTGCTGCTCCCCCCATTCGTGCTCTCTTTATTTCTCTCTCTCTCTCAAATAAATAAAATCTTAAAAAAAAACACAAATTAATATGAAAGAAACATGTCTTAACGATCAAGAATTATACACTAAACATGATTGACTAATTTTCAGTTAAAAGTCAAAGAGTATCAGATTGGAATTACCAGAAAAATTCCCCAAAATAAGGACTTATATTTGTGATTTCTTTTTCTTCCTGCAGATTTTCTCAAAACTGCTCTTGTCAACATTTCCCCCCCTTCACTGCACTGAAGCTGCTCTTTGCTCTGACCTCTACATTCCTAACCTGTTATCAAGTTGTTCACATTACCTGAAAAGAAACAGCATGTAATGTAGTTGGCCGTCTCTTCTTTTTGGTTTTCAGGACACTTCAGTCTTACAGTTTTCTCCCTACTTCATTGTCTTCCTTACTACTTCTGCTTCATCACCCTGATCTCTTATTGTGGGTCACTCATGGCCTCCATCCTTGGTCGTCTTTTATAACTACACTCATTCCTGTGGAAATCCAATCCAGCCATAGAATTAAATACAATATTTTGGGGAACCTAGATGGTGCAGTCAGTTAAGCATCCCACTCTTGGCTTCAGCTCAGGTGGTAATCTCAGGGTCATGAGATCAAGCCCGGCCCCAGGCTCCTCTGCTCAGCACAGAGTCTGCTTAAGATTCTCTCTCCCTCTTTCCTTGCTCCCCCCGAAGAAATAAATAAGTCTTTAAAAAAAAACAAATTAAATACAATCTCTATATTGACACTTCCCAAGCTTACATGCCATCCAGACTTCTACCCTGAACTCTTTTTATCCAACCTCCTACTTAACATGTTTACTTGAGTGCTTTGTGAACATTTTAAACCTAATATGTCCAATACTGAACTTAACACCTTCCCTTCCCTAACCTTTTCCACACAGTCTTCTCCCTCAGTTGATGGCACTTCCATTTTTTCCACTTCTTCAAGTCAGATTCTTTGTAGACACCCTTCACTCCTCTATTTTCTAGACCTCATGTTCAGTGTGTCAGCAAATCCTGTCAATGTTCTGTACTGGACTGCTTCTCACACCTCCACCAATAACACCTGGGGATGCCAGTAAAAATCACACCTTACCTGGGGTATTATAAAGACCTCTGAACAGGTTTCTCCACTTCCATCCAATGCCTCCCTATCATCTATTCTCCAAATAAGAGCCAGAATTATCATTTTAGTATATAAATCAAATTACTACTCTCTTTGTTCATAACCCCACAACATCTCTTCATCAAAATGAGAAAGTTGAGTATATGAAAGGACAATGACCAGACTGTATATGACAACAAAACTTTGACCTACAATCTCTGCAGCACCTAGGCAGGGATGACAAACCACCAATTCTGTAGTAACCAATCCAGGAAGCCATACCACAACCTCTGCAGCAACTGGTTCAGAATGGTCTAGACTTGGTCAAGCACCGAAAATTTCTCTCTCTCTCTCTCTCTCTCTCTCTCTCTCTCTCTCTCTCTTTTAACCACTCCCTCTACCCCTGATTCTAACCCAGGGCCAACCAGGAAGAGCTAAACAAAATCTCCAAACCAATTATATAACTTGTTCCACTCCTAGTTAGCCCACCCCCACCCAACATCCTCTGATCAGATCACTATCTGAAGATTTCTCTCTTTTTTTAATACTTATTAACATGTAATATATCATTTGTTTCAGGGGTACAGGTCTGTGAATTATCAGTTTCATACAATTCACAGCATGCACCATAGCACATACCCTCCCCAATGTCCAGAACCCAGCCACCCTATCCCTCCCACCCTCCTCCCCTCCAGCAACCCTCAGTTTGTTTCCTGAGGTTAAGAGTCCCTTATGTTTTATCTCCCTCTCTGATCCCATCTTGTTTCATTTTTCCCACCTTCCCCCACCCACGCCCTGCCTCTCAAATTCCTCATATCAGAGAGATCATATGATAATTGTCTTTCTCTGAGTGATTTATTTCACTTAGCATAATATCCTCTAGTCCCATCCACAAGATTGTAAGTGGCAAGATTTTGGTTTTTTTTGATGGCTGCATAGTATCCCATTTTATATATATATATATAAAATATACCACACCTTCTTTATCCATTCATCTGTTGATGGACATCTAGGCTCCTTTCATAGTTTGGCTATTGTGGACATTGTTGCTATAAACATTTGGTTACAAGTGCCCCTTTAGATTACTACATTTGTATTTTCAGGGTAAATACCCAGTGTGATTGCTGGATCATAGGGTAGCTCTGTT
Source organism: Spilogale gracilis (assembly GCA_004023965.1). Lineage (NCBI taxonomy): Eukaryota > Metazoa > Chordata > Mammalia > Carnivora > Mephitidae > Spilogale > Spilogale gracilis. The sequence goes on from PITA01013888.1 coordinate 7,892, forward strand.
TTCAACTTTTTGAGGAACCCCAAAACTGTTTTTCAGAGTGGCTGCACCAACCAGCATTCCCACCAACAGTGTAGGAGGGTTGCCTTTCTCCTCATCCTCACCAACACCTATCATTTCCAAAGTTTTCCTACTTTCCTGACTACTTTTGGGTCTCTGCTAAATGCAAGGTGACTGATTCCCTTGTTATAGCAAACTCTGAATAGATCACCTCTGCTTGTTCTCCTTAGGGTGGTTTTTGTTTATTTTCATAAGAGCAAGACCCCAAATTTTCATAAGAGCAAGACCCCAAATTTCTATGGCCTTCCAGACTCCCATTGATCTGGTGTTGAATTACCACATTGACTTCATCCCCATTGTCTCTGCTTTTGCTTCATCCCCACCAGCCACACTGGTGTCCATGCTGTTCCTTGAACGCGTATGGCATGCTCTTGCCTTAGGGCCTTTCCACTGGCTATTGTTTTAGCTTTGAATGACTTTCCCTGCACCCTTATATCTACATGGTTCCCTCATAATTTTCTTCAAATCTTTGTTCAAAGTGGCTTTCTCAACAAGGTCTCCCCTTAACTACCTCCTCCCTGGCTTCTACATGTAAAATATTATTCTTTGTTCTACTTTGTTCCATCTTGATTTTTCCTGTCATTACTGTCTTCTAATATAATGATATTTATAACATATTATCTTTAGATATTAATTTGTATATTCCACTATACATATACATACAGAATATATTTTATCAAATATTTATTTTGTGTCTACATACAATATTAAGAATACAAGGATGTGTTTTTGTCTGTTTTGGTTGCCATCATACCCTAGTGGCTGAAACAGTGGGCATTCCATTACATATGTTGGGATGGAAGACTTTTCCATTTATCCCTTCTCCCTTCTTGGGCTTGTATAATAATTAGATTGAAGTAAAACAGATTAACAGGAGAAAAACAAATTTTGTGTATATGGGAGCCCCAAAGACATGAGATGCAAAGATATTCATCAGTGGAGGCTTAGAGACCATGCTGAGCTGAGAAGTGGGTAGGAATCTCAGGCTTCAGAGGGGAAGAAAAGAAGTCACAGGAAGATGAGTAGAGCAAATGTTTGACAAAAATATGTTTGCCATGTCATACAGAGTAGACTTTCTGATAAAAAGTTATCGTTGATATTAGCTTTCTCCTGGTGATGGCCCTCTATCTAAATTCTTTTAGGCAATTCATAGAAGGTAAACAGTTCTTTCTGAGTCTGTTGGCCTTGGTTGTTTGTTCTCAAATTTTAAAAATGCACATTCCAGAATATCGTATTTTGGGATGCTATATTCTGTTATTTCTCACTTAGGTGGCTATTAACCTTTTGTGTGGAGTGATTCTTGAATACCTGGGTCTATTTTCATAACATGGGAGCAAATTAACTTTCACCTATCAACTCTCCATAAGGAAAGTGACAATTGAAGGTAGTCAAATGGTATAAGTTTCCAGTTATGAAATAATCCTGTACTCATACCAGAAAGAGACACTGAGGTGGACATACAAATATATATCCAACATAGTCAGGGAGGTGTAATATATAGCATGGTGACTATAAAAGAAAATATTAAAATTTTAAAAAAGAAAATGAAGGGGTGCCTGGGTGGCTCAGTCAGTTAAGTATTTGACTCTTGACTTCAGCTCAGGTCATGATCTCAGGGATGTGGGATCAAACCCCACGTTGGGCTCTGTGCTCAGCACAGAGTCTGCTTGCCCTTCTCCCTATGTTCCTCCCCCAACTTGTGCTCTCTCTCTCTCTCTCATCTCTTCCTATCTCTAAAATAAATAAATAAATAAATAAATAAATAAATAAAGTCTTAAAAATAAAGGAAATGCCCAGATTATTTTTGTCTGTTCCACATTGTAGTCTGTTGTTTGAATATGAGGCATATTTTGTTTTCACATGAGTTTTGCTATGATATTTAACATTTTGTGTCTAATGACTTGGTTTGGAGGAAATATTTTAATATCTAATACTCTAAGCCAGAAATGTTCCAACTATAGAGTGCATCAGGATCACCTGGAGGACCTATTAAAATACATGTTGCTGTGCCCCACGCCCACAATTTCTGATTCAGTAAATCTCATGTAATCTGACAATTTGGAGTTCAAGGAGTTCTCAGATGCTGCCACTGCTGCTACTGCTGCTGACCCAAGGACATGTCGAGAACACTGTTCGAAGGCTTGCTACTAAAAGTGTGATCCATGGGCCAGCAGGTTAGGCATCACCTGGGAGCAAGTCAGACATTCAGAAGCTCAGCCTTTTCCCCAGTTCTACTTAATTAGAATTTGCATTTTAACTAGATGATTTAACAAGGTGCATTTGCCAGATGATTCATATGCATATTAGAGATTGCAAAATATAAAGGTTCTGAAGAACGGGAGGAATATAGAGTCAAATGTTTTCCCTAAGGCTGGGCAAAGGCCAGCATTAGCAGGGGTAAAGATAACCAAGTGGTGAGAAGCTGTAAATTACATTTAATTATATATGTTTGTAATCTACAGAAACATCCTTTAAAAACACAATTTGTTGTAGTTTGAGGAGCTTCAGTGTCCATGAACGCTTAACTAGCAAACCAGGTGGCAGGAAAATCAGAAATGAAGGGTTTTGAGTAGCAGGACCTGGTGAACATCAACACACACTTGAGCCTAGAAATTGTTTAAAATGAGAAGACATCAGGCAAATTCCCAGTTACAGTCTCCAGCATTCTATCTGTCTGGAAGTATAAAAGACTTTTACATCACCTGCTTCTACTTTCCATGTTCCTCATTTCATGGAAGTAGTAACAATGGCAGGTCTGAAGGTCATTAGCTAAAGAGTAATCTGAACAATCAGAACCAAGCTGGAGGCAGAGATGACCAGTGAAAAGTCTGTATACAAAGACATTTCCTATCTCCTCAATTTTTCTTTGTCTACCATCAAAACTTTCAGGTATAGTAATAAAATGCAAAGGAATATCAAGAAAGGCTTATATATCAAAGTAAATGTATTCATTTTATTCCCCCACTGCTCATGATCTAGCATTTTTCAAAATAATTATGTTAATTTTATGTTTAATATTTTAAAATAAAACTCAGTATTAAAATGATAATGGGATAAAATTTGTGACAAAAATTCTATGCAGTGCTAGTGTTTCTTAGGGAACAAGTTGTTACCAGGTAAAGGAAGTATGTGTGCTGAAGATGGTAGGTAATTGCTTTGCAATCAGATCTTTTCTAATATAGGTCGGAACATAAAGCATTCGAAATCTCTACAGTAAAATGATATTGGGTAATATGTCCAAAAGCTAGTATGTATAGGAAGCTTTATTTTTTTAATTTAACTTTTCTTATTTTTTTAAACTTTTATTTATTTATTTGAGAGAGAGAGTGAGTGAAAGAGAGCATGAGAGAGGAGGGTCAGAGGAAGAAACAGACTCTCCTCGGACCTAGGAACCCCATATGGGACTCAATCCTGGGACTTCAGGATCATGACCTGAGCCAAAGGCAGTGGCTTAACCAACTGGGCCACCCAGGCACCTTGTAGGAGGCTTTAAAAAGATACTTGTGTAACTAGGTGTTTACCCAAAGAAAAGAAAAAGGCTAATTCAAAAGATATATACATCCCTATGTTTACTGCAACTTTATTTATGATAGCTAAAATATGGAAACAACAGAAGTGTCCATGGATAGACGAATGGATAAAGAAGATGTGGTGTACACATGCACACGCGCGCACACACACACACACACACACACTGGACTATCATTCAGCCATAAAAAGAATGAGATCTTGTCATTCATGACAAGATGGATGGACCTAGAGGGTATTATGCTAAATGAAGTAAGTTAGAGAAAGACAAATACTGTAGGATTGCACTTATATGTGGAATCAAAAAAAAAAAAAAAAAACCCAAAAACTAAAACAACAAAAGAACGAACAAACAAAAAGCAGAAACAGACTCCTAAATACAGGGAACAAACTAATGCTTGCAAGAAGGGAGGGAAGGGTGATGGACAAAGTAGGTGAAGCAGAGTGGGAGGTACAGGCTTCCAGTTATGGAATGAGTACACAGGGATGAAAGGTACAGCACAGGGTCAATAGTACTATAATAACATTGTATGGTGACACATGGGAACCTCACCTCACTTGTGGTGAGCACAGCAGAAGGTGTAGAGTGGTGAACTTATTATTTTGTGCACCTGAAACTAATGTGATGTGTGTGTCAACTCTACATCAGTTTAAATAATGATCCTAATGTAAACATTTTTAAACATATCTATTTAGCCTTTTATGCTACTGAAATTTCCTACAAATATTTATTTCAACCTGGTATCAGAGAATATATTATTTTGTTATAGCAAATTTCGCAGTTCTCATTTGCTGAATGTGACCTTTCTTATCTTTAATTAGAAAGGTTTTATTTGATTTCAGAAAGTATAATATTGAAAGAAGCTAAATTTTTACAATTCTGTATAGGCTTATAAAGTTATTTTATAGCCTAATAACAATAACAGATTTCATAGTGTTTTAAACTGCCTTCTATGTGTCAAATTAGGATGATAATACTAAATTTACTAAGACATGTAAGCAGTTCAATGTAATATGTCTTATTAGGGTTTATCTCTCTTCCCTGAAAAGAATCGTCAAATACAGCCATGAAAATACATTGCCTAAAAGAGAAAGCCTATTTTAAACATTGAAGTGCTTTTTAAACACTTTGAAAATGACTTGCCCTCACTGTTTACTTGGTGCCATGATCACGGTGCTGTAGGGAGAGTAAACTTTCAGAAGAAAGAAGTGAACATCAACATTGACCGTGTTTTTTAATTTTTTTCTGTCTCGTCCTGGTTATCGCCACGTGTTGTTTGTAAGGCCCACACATTTACATAAAGTGAACGCTGCTTTTACCTAGCAATTATTTGCAGGTGACATAGTACATACATAATCATTGCTTATGATTATTAATCTTTACAATTTTAATGCTGGAATGACTACTGAGCATGACTATAATTAGCAATTTTCTGCTACATTTAGCCAAATTCTGGGTCTGCGGCTACACAAATAGCTTTTCTTTTGAGAAGATATGCTTCATTTGTGTTACCTAAGAATTCTGTCTGCTATCTGATTAATGGTTCTCAGACTGACCACGCTCTGGGTTATATGACAGAGAGGTATTTCTGGATCACCAAAAAAGTGATTAACCCTGTGTTTATTCAGTAGATACAATTATAGCCATGCCATATGTGAGGAAAATATGGCTTTCCATCTAAGTCTCTAAGCTGTCTGCAAGTGAGGAAGAAACAGCAGGTGTAGAGATGTCCTACCTCTCTTCTCATCCAGGGCACCACTCAGACATCAGCTCTGTGACCGCAGGAAAATCAGGGTGTTTCCTATCCCAGCACCATTATCTTTTCTCCACCTTGTCAGCATCTCTAGATGTCCCATTCACCAGCTTCAGGCTTCTGCTCTGTAAAATTGCCAATTCTTTCAAACACTCCAAGCAATACCAACGCAAGTTTGTGTGAGGACACAATGAAAAGGTGCCGTCTGCGAGTGAGGAAGAGAGCTTTTTTTTTTTTTTAAGATTTTATTTATTTATTTGACAGAGAGAAACACAGCCAGAGAGGGAACACAAGCAGGGGGAGTGAGAAAGGGAGAAGCAGGCTTCCCGCCGAGCAGGGAGCCCGATGTGGGGCTCGATCCCGGGTGTCCGGGATCATGACCTGAGCCGAAGGCAGTCGCTTAACCAACTGAGCCACCCAGGCGCCCAGGAAGAGAGCTTTGACCAGAGCCTGGCCAGGCTAGTGCTTTGGTTTTGGACTTCCAGCCTCCAGAACTGCGGAGAAAGAATTGTCTGTTGTTTGAATCCCCAGTTCGTGGTGTTTTGTTAGGGCAGCCCAAGCTGACTGAGACCCCAACCTGTCAAAATTTTCTTTGTAAATTTGAAGTTCAATGAACATGTCCAATCTCAAGCATTTCTTTTTAATTTCATCTGAAGCTTGAAGGATCAGTTCCTCTCTGTAATCTAACAGAGATATTATATCTAAATAAGCAAGCTAAATTTCTAGGCAAAAAAAAAAAAAACTTTTATAGGAATTTTGCAGTTATTCCTATTTCTTCCCATATGGTAATATGCATAATTAATACTTAAGAAGGGGTACTTGAATCTTAGTGAAATTTACTTGAGAACCATGAACCACCAACACAGTTTATTAATGCCATGTGTTTTGACAAGAATGAAGATAAGTGTAAATTATCTGGTAATTTCTGGGGCTCTTCAATGCGGGATTTCACCCAGTGTCTCCCTCAAACACCCTCCCTCCCACTCTCTCTTGAGGATTAAAATATGTGTAGTGAATGTTGTGCTTTAATGGAGGAATCAGCCTTTCCTCATTCTATTCCTGCGTGGTGTGTCTTCAGGAAAAAACTGTGCACAGCCAAGATTTTTCTCTAAGGAGAACAGATGTCAGGTTTGCTAAAAACCACAAGATACAGAAATGGACAGATCATTTTGTTTTATCTCCTCATGAATGTTAGTTAAAAGGATTTAACAAGAAATAATAGCAGAGCTCAATTATTCCTACAGTAGAATCTGTGAAGACGTTTCAGCGCACAAATGTAATTCCTTTTTTTTTTTAAGATTTTATTTATTTATTTGACAGAGAGAAACACAGCAAGAGAGGGAACACAAGCAGAGGGACTGAGAGAGGGAAAAGCAGGTTCCCGCCAAGCAGCAAGCCCGACCGATGTGGGGCTCCATCCTGGGACTCTGGGATCATGACCTGAACTGAAAGCAGAGGCTTATGACTGAGCCACCCAGGCATCCCACAAATGTGATTTCTTCAGCAATCATACTCTAGCAACTAAGTGAACTGTTGAATTCTTTGACCTGTCCTTCTCCCTCTGACCACACCACTAGTCTGCTGGAATGTTCTCAGGATTTAGAGCATGAAGCCACACAGTAAAAATTTATCCCTGAAAAGTTTAGAAACGTACAGACATCACACTTACGGAAGGGTTTAATGGGCAGAGAGATTGATTTGATATCCTTACTGTTTCTTTACAGCAACAGAGGAGTCTGTGACTGTTTTGTAAACCATCAGGAATAATTATAGTTACAATTTTATTAGTAGCTGGGGGATATACTTATATTTCCTCTTATCTTGATTTTCAGGCAACTTCGCTGTGGAATTTTCTGCATCTTAATTTAGAAAATGAGCTCAGAGCACACCCTTGCCATCGTCCCTTAATGAGCATAAACCGGTCAGCTAGGCATTATTTACAGGAAATTCTTGATACTCCTTGCCTGCTTTCAAGATCTTACCAGCTAGACTTAATGGGCCTCTTTTAGTCATACCCGTCAACGTAAATATTTACATTTATTTAAAATTAAAATGTATTTAAAATTTTTTATTCCCCTCACACAGAGAGTAAGACTTGGAAAGGCAGAGATATTCTTACTTGAATGAAACCCTCGTAAAACTGTGCTTTTCAAATTTATAAGTTTGGCAAGTGTGTCTTTAGTGCTCTTGTTTTGTTCTTTCTTACCTATGAGTTCCCCCCGCATTCTGAGACCCTCCAAGTTAGATTCTGAACATGTGGATAACACGTCTACACCTGAAGCATCTTTCAAGCACTGGGGATTTTAAAAGACATCCATGCCTCATGTGGAAATGGAAGCAAGTTTTGTGGTGGGGAAAGGTGTTTCCCAGCAAGGTAGACTCAAACTATGTCTGTTCTGTAATTTGTAAATGCGTTGTGTATTAGAAGAATAAGAAATACTAGTTTTAGATGCTTCTAAAAATAAGCCATACCCTAAATCTAACTTGATGTTAACATTAGTATTTTTGTCAGAATAGGAAATTGTTAAGAATAAACAAGATGCGGCGCCTGGGTGGCTCAGTGGGCCAAAGCCTCTGCCTTTGGCTCAGGTCATGATCTCAGGGTCCTGGGATCGAGGCTGGCGTCAGGCTCTCTGCTCAGCGGGGAGCCTGTTTCCTCTGCTCTCTCTGCCTGCCTCTCTGCCTACTTGTGATCTCTCTCTGCCAAATAAATAAATAAAACCTTAAAAAAAAAAGAATAAACAAGATGACAGCTTCAAAATGGAGTTACTCATGCTAACCCCTATGCCACTGAACTGAGATTTAATTACAATTTCAGTGCTCCCAGAAATAAAATCTTAAAATGGTCAATCAGGACTGTTCTAGGCTGGTCACCTGATCAGTATTAGATAGATAATCGGTCTGATAGACCCTTTTCCATACAAGGAACGGAAGCCTGCAATAACCAATTCAGTTTTTGCCTAGTTCGACTTCCTTATTCCTGCTTCCTCTGCCTATAAATGTTGTTGCCATACATACCTCTTTGGAACTCCTTTCTACCTGCTAGAATTGATGCTGCACATTTCATAAATCTTTGAGCAAAGGCAATAAGATCTTTAAAATTTACTCTGTTGAATTCCAGTTTTTAACAAAATGTAGTGGCTATAACTACCAATTTTGAATCAAAGGGATCTAGGTTAAAATATAAGTGTAATAACACTCATGAGGTTGGATGAACTATTCCACCGTTCTCTTATGTTTTGCTGTTGTTTATCTATTAAGTAGAAAACAGTGATAAGCCTGTCTACCTCCTACCTCTTAAGGCTTTTTGTAAGAACTGAAGGTAAGGATCTATGCAGAGGGCTTAGCACAGGCTAATAGTCCCAAGGACTCAGGGGCAGCTGCACAGTAGGTGTCTACTTCAAGAGAGCTTGAAGTGAGTCTGAGAAGGTCATTAGTGTTACAATGGGGTAAAGGAGTGGGAATTGTTTATTCCCTAGCAAGAAAGGGATACAATAATGGCAGCCTGAAGGATGCAGCTCTTGTCCCCTAATCTTAGCCTGAAGCCCTAGAGGGCTGGTTCCTTCAGGCTCTTCTTCACCTGCAGACTATTAGAGTCCATGGTTCTTTTTTTTTTTTTTTTTTTAAGATTTTATTTATTTGACAGAGAGAAACACAGCCGGAGAGGGAACACAAACAGAGGGACTGAGAGAGGGAGAAGCAGGCCTCCCATTGAGCAGGGAGCCCGATGTGGGACTCAATCGCGGGTCTCCAGGATCATGACCTGAGCCAAAGGCAGTCGCTTAACCAAGTGCGCCACCCAGGCGCCCCATGGTCCTTTAAAAACACACTCTTAAAGACTCCAAGTCAAAATCCCAAATTAGAGGTTCTTTGCCTACGGGGCGCCTGGGTGGCTTAGTTGGTTACACATCCGCCTTCAGCTCAGATCATGATCCCAGGGTCCTGGGATGAAGCCCTGCATCCAGCTCCCCGTTCAGCAAGGAGCTTGCTTCTCCCTTTCCACCTCTTCCCCAGTCCTACACACACACACTCTCTTTCTCTCTGTCAAATCAGTAAATAAAATCTTTAAAAAGAAGTTCTTTGCTTCCTCTGCTTGCACCCGGGCAGCTGAAGTTGGCTGAGGAAACATGAGCAGCAGCATCCTGACTGTCATCGGTTTACCTTCTCCCCCGCAGCAGCACCCCACATACTCAAGTGAACCCTTACTGTTTCCTCGCAATCCCAGCATGTTTCCCGAATTCCATTTCTCTTCCACTCACCCATATGACAATTTCACATTTTCTCTTTTTCTTTCAGAGCTTCAACACCTGATCTCCCTTTTTCATCCTGATAATCTTGCTTCCTATTTCAGGGAAAAAAATCGTATCCGTCAGAGGAGAAGTTCCATAGCCCCTGTGGCTAACAACATTGTCCCATTTTGGGTGCTTTTCCTGGGGAGAGGACTGTCCCTCTCAGCTCCTGTTCCAGGCTGGCCACTGGGCTTGAGCACTGGATCCAGTCCCCTCTCACCTTCTCGGGCCATTGCTCCAGCCGTGTACCTCCTGCATTATTGCATGATGTCTCTCTTATAGCATCCAAAATACGGTGACATTTTTTTAAAAAAAGCTTTCCCTTGACCTGAGGCAATGTTCCACGTATGTAGAGGTTACTTTTAGGCAACTACCTTGAGCAATAGAAAACTGAATAAGGTAGAAGTGTCCACAGTGACCCCCTACCTACACTGGGTGAATACAAATAGGCTCATTAGGCGACCCACCCCAAAATATCCATAAGCCCTAGCTGACCAATCGGTTACTTACACCCAGACACAGTTACCAAAAAAGGAAAATTCCACAGGTTCCCATATTAACGGAGGATAGTCAGAAGAAAAGCAGGCAGGGGCAAGCCCAACCCCCCAAGAGGAAACCAGCCTTAAAAGGAAAAAGTCCCCTTGCTGTTATTCTGCACCACCCTAGAAGGAGCCCTCCACCCTTTCCCACGTGAACAACCACCTGAGAGGTAGATGAGCATATGGGCAAAAACCTGTGAGGATGACAGGTGTTTAGAGGTTAATCAGATTAAAACAGCTCATAAAACCCCATAGACTTAAACACCTGTGAGGATGACAGGTGTATAGAGGTTAATCAGATTAAAACAGCCTATAAAACCCCCTAGACTTAAACACTAAATCCGCAACCCTCTTGCATTCCCTTCCTCTTCAGGAGCTTAGTACTCTTACTCAATAAACTTTGCTTTGCTGCCCATACTCTTCGCCCAAGAACGAGGAGCACCAAAGGGAAAGAAATCTTGAAACAATACCTCCTCACTTTCCCCGCTTAACTGTAGCTCTCCCAAGCACTGCCTCAGGCAAATAGTCTCTCCTTTGCTGTCCTGCCCATCACTCCTTTGCAGTGTATTCAGTAAACATCTCTCTCCTTTGTTCTGCCTCCAGTGAATTCTTGCCCTCCCCTGTGCTGGCAGCCTCCATTAGAACAGATTGCCCCACAGCTACTACCTATTTCATTATATCTTTTAACAGAAATTGAATTTGAATTTTCAAAACAGTTGTCTAATTTCACTGCTTCCAAATACTCTGGCATTGTCCTTTGAACTAGCTTTAGTCAAAGTTTTGCCCAAGTCACTTTGCTGAACTTGCTTTTGTCAAGTGACCAAGAGCCTCATACTGGAAATCCCAAGGAGCAGCATTTAGTCTTCACCTTCTTGACCTATCAGCAGCATTTGATTCAGCTGGTGACTCCTCCTTTTCGAAACTTTTCTTTCACATTGCTTCCAGAACACCATCTTTTTGGTTCTTGGATAGTCAACGTTGGATAGCTAGTTTGTGCAAGGGGACCCTGAATGTCCTTGTTAATCACAGTCTTGGGAATGTAGAAATCCTTCCACCCTCTATATTCCCAACAAGCAGAATGTGCCACAGAATGTATTGTTCGGTGTTCAAGGTCAGGGGTTGGTTCTGGGGGTGGCCAACCAAGAACATCTCTCTTGTAACAGAGTTTTCAAGTGGTACCCCTTGATATCGTTAGAAATGCTGGCCATACAAGGTGAGGAAGGGTCACTGATAGTTGGTAGAGTAAGTTGCTATGATATAGAAACTTGCTGCACATAGATCCCAGCAGTGGATGCTCAGTCCATTCAGTGGTTTCTAGACTCCCCGTACATAGGTTCCCCAACAAACCTATGTCTCAATCAGTCTCCAGGTCTTTTCTTTGTTCCTACTAGACCATCGCTCACTCTAGGCTTGGAGTCTGCTCGGTGCCACTGTATGGTTCTCCTGCTTTACTGCCCATCCCCATCCTCAGTCTGCAAAGCTCTTCATCTCTTGAGGACTCAGGGTTCAATGCTTTTGGGACTCTGTAATTATCTCTGTAAACACAACTTTCCTAGACGACCTCTTCCACTCCAATGGCTTTCAATATCTAGGTACACTGACAACTCTCAGATATATATCTCTTGCCTGGAACTTGAAGGAAAGAAGAATACACCATTTTGGCATTTTGATTATTTTGAATAAAAAATACTTGAGTAATAGCTGTTACAAAAAGGACAATCTAACTCACTCACCTTTGTCTCCCTGAAAACAGGAGGTAAATCTCCCATGTAACAGGTACCTTCCTGTACAGGAGGGTATAATGCATCTTTATCATCAGAGAGAGGGAATTAGGACCAAGGAGACTTTATAGATAAACCATGTTTCTTCTTCACCAATTTACTACTCCATGCCCAAACCCTTGGGTTTTCTTGTCAATCTTCACAAAATTATTGTGTTTTTTTCTCTAAAGTGTTATAAGCTTCCTGCTTTGGTCATTTCTTTGAGTTTCATATACTTCTACAATTAATTTTTTTCCTGTTAATTGGCCTTATGTCTATTTAATTATTAGACTGGCCAGAGAACAAAGGAGGGCAGAAGGAAAAGTTTTTCATTCCAGAACTGTGCTCTCTGGATTTGTCTACTCACTACCTACTGGATGGTGTGTCTCAGTATTAACATACCTGAAACCAGACTCCCGATTCCTCACTCACCCTCTCTACCCATCCGAGTTCTGGCAATTGTCCACACATGGTATATGAAAACCTTTGCAAGCCATCGGCAAACCCTCTAGCTTTACATGCAGGGTGCTCTGACCATCTCCACTTTCCTCCTCCCATTCTAGCCTCCCATCACCTCTCACCTAATGTAATAACAAACCTCCTTATTGAATTCTCTGCCTCCACATTTTCCCTCTTATTTCTCTCTTCACACTGAGCTTATCTCCTTATAATAGCCAGTCACCTTTTGAAAATATGTCTGATCATGTCATACTCAAAACCCTCTGTTGACTTTTCACTCAGTAAAATCCAAAGGCCATAAAAATGGCTTACAGGCACCTTCCACAAGCACCCTCTCTTTCCCTCCTCCTGCTGCCTCCTGGACTGCATGTCCTACCGCTTGTTCCAGTCCTCATTCTGTCCCAGCCACACTAGTCTGTTGTGGCTCAAAAACACCAAGCAAGCCCAGGTCCCATGGCCTTTTGTTTGATGCTTCCTTTGCCTGAGACAGTGGGTGACATGGCTTACTTAGGGTTACCCTAGCTTTGCATTCAAATATCACCTGACAACAGATGAAACTTCCTTGATGGTCTTATAAGAGAGCTTCTATCATTCTAATTCAGCCCCACCTATTTTCCTTACATTATTTTATTTTTCTTCATTACACTGACCCGATATTTGTTCTTGATATTTATTTCCATAGAATGTGCACTCACAAGAGGAAGAATCTTGCTAATTTTCATAGTTTTATCCTCAGTGACTAGAACAGTACTAGCTGTATAGTAGGATTCAATCAATATTGTATGGATGACTAAATGACGGGAGTAGTCCCTAACTGCATTGTTTAGAGTTTTTAGATTAAGTATGTGAGAATCTAAGCTTGTGGGGGGAGACCAGGGAAGCCAAAGAAAAATGTATCAAATTAAGAATAATATTGTTAACGTTTCTTGTGTTAAAAAAGGGTGGTTTTGCTACTGGGTATTTACCCAAAGAAAATCAAAACACCGATTTGAAAAGATATATACATCTCTATGTTTATTGCAACATTATTTACAATAGCCAAGATGTGAAAGCAACCCAAGTGTTTAGTGGTAGATGAAAGGATAAAGAAGATGTGGAGTGTACACACACAATGAACTGTTATGTGTGTGTGTGTATTTATATGCTCTGTATCTTTATCCATAAACTATACATACATACAATGAAATGTTACTGAGCTATAAAAAAGAATTAAATCTTGTCATTAGCAACAACATGGATGGACCTAGAAGGTATTATGCTAAATGAAATTAGAGAAAGACAAATTTCATATAATTTCACTCATATGTGGATTCTAAAAAAAACTGAACAAATGAACAAACAAAAAAGGAGAACCAGACCCTTAAATACAAAGAAGAAACTGATAGTTGCTAGAGGGGATGGGCAAAATAGGTAAAGGGGAGTGGGAGGTACTGTCTCAAAGTTATGGAATTACTAAGTCACGAGGATGAAAGGTAAGAGTGGTGTTACTACAGCTGTGGCATGAATGTCAAGGTGTACACAAATTATTGAGATGGTACTTTTTCAATGTCTAAATTCTGTGGAGCAGGTTGGTAAGTTCGTAGCTGGTAGATGCTAAAGACAAGTAATCATATACACAGTATTGCTCTAAAGAAAGTTCATCTAAGAAGAAAGCATTATCTTTGAGGTTTCCAAGTGGTGGTGTCAGGAAAGAGCTACAAAGAACTGATTTTTACTCTCTTGGGTTTCTGTAAATCTTTTTTTTTTTTTTTTAAGATTTTATTTATTGATTTGACAGAGATCACAAGTAGGCAGAGAGGCAGGCAGAGAAGGAGGAAGCAGGCTCCCTGCTGAGCAGAGAGTCCAATGTGGGCCTCGATCCCAGGACCCTGAGATCATGGCCTGAGCCGAAGGCAGAGGCATTAACCCACTGAGCCACCTAGGTGCCCGGGTTTCTGTAAGTCTTGAAAGCAAGGTGCTGATGGCCATTTGCTGTGAACTGTCTCTTTAGGGAATAGCCTTAGAGATGGTAGCGTCTATCTATAGCAGACCATGACTTTGTTTCAGTCTTGGAAGACAGTAGTGTGTCTCCATGGAACAAAAGTCAAACATACCTACTGCATGTTATAAAAAATTTGGTTTTGTGGGTCTTCTTCTGGAGTACAACCCACCACATTGGCTGGTGTCATCTGGTCTTCTTTGTGTGGCCCTTTGGGAACTGGAACTCGGGAAACTGACACAAAAATGTGAACACTCTGGCTACTGCTATTGCTTTGCATAATTATCTTTCATCTCTGACCCGACAGTTCATGGCATCTACCAAATTCTATCAAACTGTGGCAAGCTAACTTGTTAATTCTCAAGAAGAGTAATATTTCTCTTTTTTTTTTTTTAAAGATTTTATTTATTTACTTGACAGAAACACAGCCAGAGAGGGGAACACAAGCAGGGCGAGTGAGAGAGGGAGAAGCAGGCTTCCCACCAAGCAGGAAGCCCAATGTGGGGCTCGATCCCGGGTCTCCAGGAACGTGACCTGAACCGAAGGCAGTCGCTTAACCAACTGAGCCACCCAGGCACCCCAAGAAGAGTAATATTTCTGACCATTCATAGTCCTTGACAGTATTGGGAATGAGGGTGGGATGCTGACTAAGACTTGCGTTGCTGCTAGAAGATAAGGAACAAGGACTTCATGGGCTGATTAACAACACATGAGGGGACTCTATGAGAATTGAACATGATCAATGTGTGGTCAGTTAGTTAATAAGTTGTCCTTCACCATTGGTCATTAATGAGAGAAACTGGGAAAGTGGTTATAGGCTGAGAAGAGCAGGAGGCAAAGCAAAAACAATTGCCTGAGTGGTGTGTCACTGTGGTTAACTTTCCTCAAAGCAGAGGACCTTCCTTAAAGCCTAATGGTCAGCCCAAGCCCCCTGCAGTGTAGCAACTAGGACTAAGATTCATCCCAGGCAGGCAGAAGTTTCCTACCCTTTGCAGGCAACATTTACAGAGTTGTGTGTCTACACTAAGTGCAAGAAGAGGGAAATGTGGGACTACTCTGAGGAGAAACTAAGCTAATTCCTAGAACCTCGGCGGGTTCCCTTGGGATGTGAGGGTGAGCAGCTCACAGAGGAAGAGCAGCAACAGCTGTGTCATCTTGCAGCCCAATCCCCCTGCAGTCTATGATGCCAACTGTAGAGGACAATGGTTATAGGCCTCCAAGGTTGGCTTTTTTCGTTGGGGTGCAGTGTTTTGTTTTTTTTTTTCTTTTTTGCAGTGAATCTTGGTTGTGATAAGAAAATGTTAGCCCTTTACTGCAGATCTCTCTGGGAGACAATTAAAGTCCTGGGGCAACCACAGAAGAGACATTGACTAGTATTCTGGATTTTGCTGGCCTGGATTGGATTTACAATGCTGACAAAGAAGACCCACTGGAGAATGAGAAACTGAACCAGGGAAATGTAAGTGAATTTCTGCGGCCAGCCCCATGACTTTGGAAATTTCCCTAGCCCTTATACTGAGTTGAGATACAAGCTTAAGAGACGTTAAGTATTGAAATAGGGCCTCAGGTGTCCCATATTAAAGTGCGTACCTTTAAAAAGACTGCATCTGAGCCAAGCCGAAGGTACCTAGAGTTCAAGCTTAGGGATTTTGCTGGGAAGCCGTGTGGTGGTGACGAGAGAGCAGAAGGTAAGCTGAGAGCACAGCACAAGCTAATGCCCCCCCCCAACCACCCCTCACAGACCCCTCAGGTGGGATATGTGTGAAATTCCTCAAGGAACTGTGTCTGCCTTAAAGTTAATGTTTTACTAGAGACTGAAAACAACTTTATCTTGCCAGTAGCCCAACGCCCCAGGATCCTATAACTCTTGCTTAGCCTGCAGAAGTCCCTTGAATGCTTAGGCTATCTTTATCGGCCCCCCTCCCTCTACAAACTTAAAAGTATGTAATGAGTCACCTCTCGAAATTCCAGTGGAGTTATGATAAAGACACCTCTTTGCACCAAAAACCGCTCAAGAATTCGCTTTCAGATTGCACTTCACATTAAAGGGGCTGGTGACTGCAGGGGCTCCCCAAAATGAGCAAGAGGATCTCACCCACCCTTCCCCCCACAGAGTACTAGGTGGAGTGAAAACATTCAAATTTCATTTGGTGGAATTGGAACAGCTGCTGCACTGCTCAGAACTACAGGTCCTTGGTGAATGGCACAGAGCCTGGCTCTCTGCCCCCCTCTCCAGGCTCCTTCCCTACTGACCTCAGCTACTTAGAGGAGGGCAGCCACGGTATAGTTAAGGGTCTCCCTCCCCAAGGGGACTCAAAAACTGTATCCTGAGTGTGGTTGGGAATTTTGAATGGGGAGGAATTTAAACTTTCATGGCTTTTGGATAGAATTGCCTCAGGCACATTCCTAGACTAATGGAAGGAAAATGTGCCTAGATGCAGCTGACCAGGTTTGCAGAGACTTTACAGCAGGGAAAGGAACTAATGTGACCTTGTGGGCCTATCCTATGTTCTCTTGTTGATGTTTTTCTACATCTTATGTATAGTAGAAGTTGATGCGTGATCACTGTACTTCCTTGTCCCATAGTGCCAGGGGCATTTCTCTTGATTGGAAAGAGCCACAAAGCTCCCCATTTTGCATCCGCGTCTTCCCCTGGCTGGTCTTACAGAAAGAGCATAGTGTCTCAGAACGGGGAAGGAAAATTGCAGGTTCGATGAAGGACTTAAAAGTCACGAAGTAAAATAAGAGAGGCACTAGCTGCGGACAGCGGTCCTGCACCGTCGGCAGGAAAACCGGCAGTTGTCCCTCCCACAGCCTCGGCAGATGCAGACACTGTCGGGGTCATTGAATCCATTACACAAATGCACAGTTCTTGGTTTGCCTTGTTTCTTTAATGTCTAGGCCTGGTTCACTGGTGGCTTGGCAGAGCTGAGACCCACGAGTGTACCGCGGCTGTGGGCCTCTTTCATCTCCATAGCAGCTTTGCAGAAAAAATAGGTGGCTCGCTTCAGCCGGTGCACATAAATCCAAGTCCTTCGTGGAGCTCTGACTGCTACAGTCCTTGGTGAACACTGTCTTATTTTTACTGAGTCTTAGCCAATGGCATGGCTGTTTGTTGTGACACTTGGGAAGCTATAGAGTGGCAGATTAAAAACACCCCTTTTTGAGGTCCAGAACTGGGGAACAATTCATAGCTGTTAATCAGACTGCCTGGGTCACTCATGGAGACACACAGTAAGAGCCTGTTCTTTGATGAGACTAAACTGAATTCAGCATGTCACCTTTGCTTCCCGGACCTACCATGATACCAGGCAAGGTACTACATCCATCAACACATCCTGGGAACCAAGGAAGGGCCTCTTTGTGATGCAGAGGGAACTAAAACAACTCAGACTTGTGACTTTTGCTAGAAGTTTGTCTTCAGGTGGGGGAGGTCACATTGCTTCGAGTGTTGGTCTGCTCTCCTCCTGAAGATTGACTGCATTGAACTTTGACCTCATCCCAGGACTCCTGATGGTGCGTCAGCACTGGTGACACATTTTCAGTTTGCGTTGTTGCTGTTCCAGTCTGTTCATCTTACTTTGGGGTGTTCTTGGGGATAGATAAAAGGCGCTGAGCTGCTGGTACAAACCCAAAGGACAGTTTGGAACCATTGACCTCAAGCACTCTCTCCCGAAGAAGAACTGATTACACTATTCAAACTGCACATGAAACCGTTAGCATTGACCAGTCAGGTGGGAGGCCATATTAAAGCCCCTGCAACCTTTGCACAAAAAGTGGTATAGTCATTAATTACTTGGGGCACTCTGACAATGTAAATAACACTTTCTTTCCAGAGGCACCACGTCTTCTCAGGTCCATGCTGCTTGTATAAAGACAAGCATTTCTTTTTTTTTTAGGTTTTTCTGAATTTTTATTCAATTATTTATTTATTTGACAGAGACAGAAAGATCACAAATAGGCAGAGAGGCAGGCAGAGAGAGAGAGGGAAGCAGGGTCCTCGCTGAGTAGAGAGCCTGATGTGGGACTCGGTCCCAGGACCCTGAGATCATGACCTGAGCCGAAGGCAGAGGCTTAACCCTCTGAGCCACCCAGGCGCCCCAAGACAAGCATTTCTTACTTCCACCTTGAAAACATGGTGACTCTTACCTTACAGGTAGTTGAGAGCTCTTAGATGACCTCAGATCACTCCAAAATGAGGCTACCCTTGGCTAATGAAGGGAGTAAATGACACACTATTCATAGGCCACTTGCAGGCACTAATCCATACCTGGGGAATTCTCCAATTAGAAATGATACAATTTGTTCCTGACTTTCACTGAAGTGATCAGTGATGTCAGCTTGGCCCTGGAAGACCATCAGATCAATTTTTGCTCATTGACCTGGGTTGTTACGAGGACAGAACTGTCCTATGCCTTCCCCTTGTGGGCAAGGCAGGGTGTGTGCAAATGCTAATACAGCCTGCCGTGTGTGGATCAGTGTTTTCAGCCAGATGGAAAGGTCAGTACAGAAACTTCAAAAGCTATCTGGCCTTCCATGGTGAATCCTGATGGCCTACGAGTTTGTTCAGGTGTTTGGGTCTGGGATTCCACAGTCCATGATCAAGATCACTACTGCTGCTTGGACTCTTGTTGCTAATAGTCTCAATACATTTCTACATAAGGTGAAGGAGTTGTCCCAGCCTCTGTCAGGGGGCAGAGTGGCTATCAGAGTGGCATCTGGAAGGTGTATCAGAAGCCAGGATAGGATAGAACTGAAGAGCAGATATTGTTAGGAGATAAATCTTCATGGGCCTCTCACATTCCTGTATATTTTATAAGGCACTGTTTGTACTTTTTTTTCCCAGACTGGCTTCTAAAATATGTTTGTACAGACAACAGCCATGGAAGACAGAGACAATTTGTTTTTCTGGAGCAAAGGGCAGGCATATTCACATATCCACTAGTAGAATAAAGGCAACATTTCCTGGAGCAAAGGGCTAACATGATGAGGGCCTATTATAAACACTGGGGGTTCCAAAACTTAGGGTTCCTCTCCTGTAATTCGACCCACTGTATATACAAGCATCCTCCGGCCTCTTTTTGGTGCTGTCTTGGGAGCTGGGAAAACCAGCAGAAAAGATAGAGTTATTCAGGCTGCACTTACTGCTTTGAGTAACAAACTGTCTTTTATGACAAGGAATCTGATGCCTTTTACCTACATCCATGAAAATATGTCGGCTAACTTGTTCACTTACAAGTAGGATAAAAATTTCCAATTCTTTAGAGTTCTTGATGATAAATTTCAGTGAATTCAAATATGCTAGAACTTTTATTTGGGAGGAATCATCAATTTTATATAATAAAAATGTAATCTGATTTTCTAGTTAGAGGGAAAGATGGAAGACCCCATGATCACTTCTCTAGAATAGCTGATTAGAAAAATAAGAACTTTTATACCAGCTGTATCATTGTGGGGAAAAAGTCTGTTGGGACCTTCTGGCACCCGCTAGTTTGCGGCCATTAGTGGAAGTCGGCTGGGGTGGCCTCTTGGGCCTCTCTGAAATACTTCTGCGAATGTGACTTAGCTGAATCCTGCCGAACTTAGCCCCACCCAGCAGTCCGGCCTAAAATCTGCCCTAAGCCTTAGTGACAGCCAAGTAATGAGTCCCTATTGGCCCCTGCTACTTCTTTTACTCCCTCCTTTCCTCTCTATATAACTGTGTCTCTGATAGAATAAAGCTGAGATTGCTGCGCCTTCACGGCTGACTCAACTCCCGGCTCAGTGGGGGTTCTTTCCCTGTTTCGGGGGGTGGCCGGGCTGTCGACACTTATCACCTTGCTCAGCCCCCGGAGGATAACAGGCTGGTCCAGTTATCCTTCCCCTGCACCAGTGTTGCAGAGAGCAACCAAAGTCCACTCTCAAAAATGGCTGACTTTTCAGAAAAACATGACGGGGGGGAGGGGGGGGAGAAAGGCAGAACCCAGCAGAGAGGAATTTTCAAGGGCCAAAGTAGTGCTGTAGTCCAGCAGCTGATCCTGTAAGGACCACCATGTATTAGAATGTATGGTGTTCCAGAAGTGCCATGATTGAAATGTACAGTTCATTCCATACTTAACAACTGGAGACCCATCTAGTGGAGGGAGAGAAGCATCAGGAATGGTAGGCAATACTCGTGGCCTAGGACAGACCAGTGTCAGTTTTTTGACCCTTACTTCTTAGGATAAAGTATCGTGGACCACTCTCCCCCGCTCCTCCTGTGCCCTAGTCCTGTTAACCTATCCTGTTTTCTCAAAAACACCAAGCTTTTTCTCTTCATAGGGGTCTTTGAACTATTCCTTCTGCCTAGAACATTCCATCCTATGATCCTTGGAAAACTAGCTGCTGCTTGCATGCATTCAATTAATTCAACAAACATTTAGTGGGACCTTATACATGCCACATTTTTCCTATATTATGAGGATAAAGCAATAGTAAAACTAAACAAAATGATTTAAGAAAATCCTGCCCTTGTTGAACTCCTAGAGGAGTGTATGTTTCAATTAATGATCAATTTGAAATATGAAAAATCAAGCTGATCAGGAAGATAGTAAATGGCAGGGTAATTGTGAGGGTTTAAGTGGGGTATGTGGACAATCTCACAAGTAACATTTGAAAAAGGAACACAGGAGGAGGGGTTGAATCCCATCGAAATCTAGAGGAAGACCAATCAAGGTAGAAAAAAAAAAAATCCAAAGTTCAAAGGCCCTGAGGTGGAAGTGTGCTGTGAAATGTTCAAAGAATAGTCAAGAGGCCAGTGTGGCTAGAGCGAGGTGAGAGCGGGATGCAGAGGAGGAGTTAAGTCCTCAAGAACCAAGGCCAGATCTTGGTTGCAAGTCCTTGCATGGACTTGGGCTGCTATTGGGTGTGAGGAGAAGCAGGCTCCGTTTTCAGATAGGCTGGACTGATGGTTAGATTGATCAGGGAGAGAAAGAAACAGGAAGATGTAGGAGAGACTGGGGAATGGAGTTGAAGGCACCTTAGGGAAAGCCACAAGGCAAAGGACCTGGGGCAGAAGTAGAAGGAAAAGCCTTGTGTAGTCGGTCAGAAGGCTCATACAGAACAACGGGAGAAGGGTAGCATGAGTGGCCAGACATGGTGGTGGGCACCAAGAGACTCTTTTGTTCTCCAAGCAGTTTGTGACTGCTTCTCTTTTCTCCATGGAATAAGAGGCTAGAGTGTCAGTAGCGTATGAGGAAAGGAGGTATTGGAGGTTTGGAAAATAGTAGGTAAGTAATGGACTAGAAGAATGTGATCTCATCACCAGAAGTGTCAAGGGTGCTGTAGAAATCTGTGATCATGAATTTCAAATGAGACTTTCTCAGCATGCTCATCTGTTTGTCTTCAGGCTAAATCCAGCTGTAGGTACAGACATGAAATAATCTAGTCTTTGTTCATGTCTTGGCTTAAATGGTACTGCCTGAGAGACCTCGCTCTCTCTTTTTCCATGATGCCTCCTCACCCCACAGTGATATCCACCTATTTATATTCGCTGCATAGCATATGGCACTGTTCTCCGTCTTTATTTAGTTGTTTGGGTGCTATTTCTCATATGGAAATGTGAGAGCAGATGTATATTATACCTTATTCCTCACTAAATTCGAAACTTTGCTTGGTACATATTAGTTGTGCAATCAATGATGAATGAATGGTCACTCCCTTTGTGGTGTGTGCACATGCATGTGTGTGTTGCATGTGGGTTAATAGCAGATTCACTTGCTTTCAAAATCCTAAATCCAGACTCGAAGGCCGACAGATAACCTATAAACCATGACACTTTCCTTATCCAAACATGATCAATAACCCAAATGGAAACACCTATAGCCTTCTTGTATTCAAGCATGGAAAGTCTTGAGATAGTTCAGTATTTTACTTTTTCCCTCAATAGGGGAGTTTTCATGCTGGAAAAAAAAAAAAAAGGAGGGCTAAAAATTGTCCACATAGAGGATGTCATAGAATGAGATTTGTTACTTAAAGCATGTTATAAACTAGAGTGGAATAGCATATACATATCATGAAGAGGATAAAACATGGCTGACCAAAGGCCCATGGTCTTATCAAGAGGTCAAATTAGTACATTTCTAAAACTGTGAGTGGCAGAGCTCCCTGACCTCTTCAATTTTTTTGTGTATGTGTGTAAGATAAGAATCGGATTTTTTTCAGCACTGGCAATGCTGTGAAATTGGGAGAAGGTTAGGTATAATGCAAATGGAAAAAGTTCTAGCAAAGCTGGCCAATAGTGAGACAGTATTTCTCAGGAGGGGACTCCCTGGTCCTATTATCCAAGCAAGAACCAGCTTAGGCAGTCGCTAGTCCCAGTTTATAATGAAATCTGTGCGCTCACTTCAATAGCACATTATACTAGAATGTAAGTGAATCTGTGCCATGCATTCAGGTTGGCTCATCTAGGCATATAAATATAAAAACAACTCAAAGGATATGTTCTATTTTTGTACCTGAATGATAGAATTACTGCTATTTACCATTTGCTATATTTCTCTTTAAAGGCAAA
The DNA here is from genome assembly GCA_004023965.1 of Spilogale gracilis. Taxonomy (NCBI): domain Eukaryota; kingdom Metazoa; phylum Chordata; class Mammalia; order Carnivora; family Mephitidae; genus Spilogale; species Spilogale gracilis. The sequence continues at coordinate 30,786 of PITA01013888.1, forward strand.
CACAAGATGAGGGAGCGTATATGCGTGCACCTGCATGTGCATGCACTTGTATAACCAACACCATGGAGTAAGAAGGGTCTGGTTATCCAGTTAGGCTTTTTTTTTTTTTAATTAGCATCTATCCTGAAAATGGACAAATTAAAGATAATACTGATTCAGTAAAAGTAATTCTGCTGGTGATTCTCATAAAACCTTCAGTTGAGGTAAGGTTGTTAATTTTTTTTCTTCCCTAAGATAAAATCTCTGGCTTTTTTTCTTCCGTCCCTACTTCCATCACCCAGGGGTTGAAGTTCATCAATTTTTTGTCGTGAGTATTCCAACTTCCTCCATGCCTGCCCCAACCCAATCCATTCTCCACATGGTTGTGAGAGCGCTGTTTCCAAAAGAGCAGATCTATGCCTCTTCCCTGCTTAAAAGCTGACAGCAGCAACTCCATGAGAAGGCTCTGCTGGCTTCTGTGTGATGGGAACCCTGCAGATGTCTCCAGGCACATTTCTCCCCACCTCCTTCCACTCATGACCTCTCAGCCATGTTGAAATAATCTCATGTCCTCAAATATACTTTGAGTCTCCTCAAGTTCCAGTCTCTGCCAAGAGTTCTCATTTGTGTGTTTCGCCTGACCTCCTGGTGCCATAAGGCATTTCTCTGTTACCCTTGCCCTTCTGGAGGTGGGTGTCCTTCCTATGTGCTCACCTTGCCCTATCATTTTGTTTCATTGCAGTCTATCTTTGTTGAATGAATAAGTTTTTGTTCATTGCAATATTAGAACTGATTGTATCTTATTTCTATATCTGCATATTGAAATTGATATGTACAATCACAACTGATGTTTATTTTATTTTTGTTAGGATGATTTAAAATTTTCAGAATGTTTTTAATACATAAAATTTCATGGCTTCATTATGTTAATGGCCTTAAGGAGGCACCTGCAGGAGGTCCTCTGTCAGTAAACTTGTGAGCCGTCTCTTAAGACTGGCTAAGTAAGGGGCACCTGGGTGGCTTAGTCGGTTGAAGGTCTGCCTAGGCTCAGCTCTGGTCCTGATCTTGGAGTCGGGGGATCCAGCCCAGCCTCAAGCTCTGCTCCGTGGGAAGTCTGCTTCTCTTTCTCCCTCTGCTCCTGCTTCTGTTCTCTTAAAAAAAAAAAAAAAAAAAAAAAAAAAGACTGGCTGATAAATCAAATGGGCCCACTGTTAAAATTTAAACGTAATTTTACCAAAGTAGACTGGGTTTAGACAATAGGAAATACTCTTCTTGGAAATGATATTTTCTGTTACTTCTTGTGCAGAGACTTGAGGCTTGGCTGGTCTTATTTTTGATAACAAACGGCATCAGATCCATTTTAGAGTCCGGGGAACATTGCAAACAACACTCAGATACACATACATTCCTCCTCTGAGCCAGTGATGGGGGAGCCTCTGTGGACCCCACAGTGGCAGGTACGAGCAACACAGAAAACACCAAGAAGCCTTTTTTGCCTACCAGTCCGGGAAAATGTGGACCACGCTATTAGTTCACAGTTCTGGGCATGCTTTGTTGATGACACTGATTCTCTTTCCTTGAAATGGCAGGGACTTCATTAAACAAACATATGCGAAGCTAAGCCTGAGGGTAGGAATTCCTGGCAGCTGAAGGAAAGGGGAGCCATGGTATGCCAATGCCATCTGCTTAATTTTCCTAATAATCGAACACCTGCCAGTGAGACTCATCTTGTATCCCAGAATGGCTGAGCATTGTGGAAACATCAACAATAACTTCTTTCAAGGCCCTCACTGTCATTAGTAGAGTGGATTCCCAGACCCCTTTAGCTCGAAAATGAGAAGGATCCTGGTATCTCATTGCTGCCATGAAGTCTGGTTTCCTGAGCGCCTATAGCATTCTTGGCACGCTCTGAGTTAAGAGACTGATTAAGTAAGAGGCATCGGAGAGAAATTAACCTTTCACCTGATTGTATATGTATCATTAATGTTGCCATCCATTTCCAAATAGGCTGCCTGGATGTAAGCCTGATTTTCTTTAAACCGGCTTTAAAGTTTAACTCTGAGATAAATACTTGCCTCCCCCAAGAGGATAGAAGAATACTTGTATTCTCATGTAAATGTTACCATGACTTAGTTTTGTTAATGTCTATTTTGTTTAGATTTAGTGAGTTTTAGACACAGTTCTTTCAAGTAAGAATCTCTCCCCAAGTGTTCTTGGCTGTTGTCCAAAGGTCTTCACAGCTGCAGTCCCTTAAAACCCTGACACTCAGAAGGTAAGGACTGACTGCTGAGGGCAGAAGGGCTCAGGCTAGGCATTTCCAGGGACTTTGGAAACACTTCTCTGAAAGTTACTTATCGCTCCGAAGTTACTCTTTATAAAAGAGCCAGGAAAGGAAGATTAGAGAAATAATTGATCTGTTTGTGACGACGTACGACTACTCACCGTTCCAAATGAAAAATGGTGGTTTTCTTTATCAAAAACTAGAACTTGTGGGTGCCTGGGTGGCTCAGTGGGTTAGAGCCTCTGCCTTCGGCTTGGGTCATGATCTCAGGGTCCTGGGGTCGAGGCCCGCATCGGGCGGGCTCTCTGCTCAGCTGTGAGCCTGCTTCCTCCTCTCTCTCTGCCTACTTGTGATCTCTCTCTGTCAAATAAATAAATAAAATCTTAAAAAAACAAAACCAAAAAACAAAAAAAAACTAGAACTTGTGACTAAAATCAACCTTGCAGCATAAAATCTTTTTCTTTTTTTAAGATTTTATTTGTTTATTTATTTGACAGAGAGAAACACAGCTAGAGAGGGAACACAAGCAGGGGGGAGGGAGAGTGGGAGAACCAGACTTCCTGCAGAGCAGGGAACATAAAATCTTTCAGAGTGAGAAGGAAGTATATGAACTGTGTTTTTAACTGTTAACCTGTGAAATGGGTTCTGTCTTCAAAGACTTTTGGTCTAGGATAAAGGGGAATAAGCAGTATAACAATAGAAATTTTCCATTTGGCTTTGTTGTGTATTCAGTGCCAGAAAGAGCTCTTAGGAGGTGAAAGCATCAAATTTTAATCTTGTGGACATCTGCAGGGTTCCCATCACACAGAAGCCTGCAAAGCCTTCTCGTGGAGGTGCTGCTGTCAGCTTTTAAGCAGGGGAGAGGCATAGTTTGCTCTTTTGGAAACAGCGCTCTCACAACCATGTGGAGAATGGATTGGGTTGGGGCAAGCATGGAAGAAGTTGGAATACTCACCACAAAAAATTGATGAACTTCAACCTGGGGGATGGAAGAAAAAAAAACAGATGGTATCTTATAATGACTTTGAATTGGGTTTCCCTGATAACTGGTGATGTTGAGTGTCTTTCCATCTACCTGTGGACCATTAGATAGTCTTTGGAAAAGTGTCCACTTAGTTCTTCTGTCCATTTTTAAATCAGATTGTATGTTTAACTTTTGTTGGGTTATAGGAGTTCTTCATTTGTTTTGAATATGAACCCTTTACCCAAAATCTATGGTTTGTAGGTATTGCCTTCCAATCTTCAGGTTGCTTTTTCACTTTGTTGATTGCTTCTTTTGCATAAAAGCTTTTAACTTTGAAGTGGTCTGCTTCATTTTTTGCTTCCTTATGTATTTTTGGTGTCTTACCCAAAAAATAATTGCCAAAACTGATGTTCAAGAACTTCTCTATGATCTCATCAAGGAGACTTGGTCTTGTGTTTAAGTCTTTGTTCTGTTTTGATGTTTGTGAACAGTGTAAGATAAGGGTCTAATTTTTTTTTCCTACATATGTTTGTCCAGTGTTCCCAACATTGTTGAGGCAACTATTTTTTCCCTACTGAAAAATGTATTTGTATGTTTAATTCTGGCTTGCCAGTTCTGGTTGGTATGTTTTTGTGCTGTTCCATACTGTTTAAATTACTGTAGTTTCATAGTATAATTTGAAATCAAGATGTGTGATATTGCCAGCTTTATTCTTCTTTCTCAGGGTTGCTTTGGTTATTTGTAGTTTTCTGTAGGTACTGATAAGGTCCGGTGTCCACCGCTTCCCCAAAAAGGAACCGAGGACGCTCAGGATAATGCAAATCACACAGCGAGGTTTATTTCCAGCTAGCTGGGGTCTAAGTATCTGCCCAGCGCAACAGGTTTCAACAAGGACCCCAAATGCAAGGGTCTAGGGGTTTATATGCATTTCAAATAGCAAGCATGAGTCACACAGTTCCCAAGTCAACAGCCCATAACCTGGTTAGGTAAGATAAAATTCCAGGAACTAAAGCAAGAAGACAGATGTACATACCTTAATCCTTCCAGGAACTGAAGCAACATGCGCAACTGCCCTCATTCTGTTTGTCCCGATAAGCCTAAGGCCAACCTTACAACCGTGTCAGTAAGTAGAGGCCTAAACTATCAGCGAGTTATAGATAAGTAGAGGCCTAAGTCACCAGGGGGCTTACAGAACCTGTTATAGCTGCCCTTAGGCTAATCAGGCCCTAACAGTACCTACAAATTTTGAATTCTTTTCTATTTCTGTGAAGAATGCTATTGAAATTTGGATAGGGATTGCATTTATATTTATAAGTAGCTTTTGGTAGGATGAACATTCTACCAGTATTTTCCAATTTATGAACACAGAATGTTTTTCCATTTGTCAATGTTTTCTTTGATTTCTTTTGATAAAGTTTTGTAGTTTCTGTTGTACATATCTTTTTTTTTTTTTTTAAAGATTTTATTCATTTGACAGAGAGAAACACAGCCAGAGAGGGAATACAAGCAGGGGGAGTGAGAAAGGGAGAAGCAGGCTTCCCGCTGAGCAGGGAGCCTGATGTGGGACTCGATCCCAGGTCTCCAGCATGATGACCTGAGCCGAAGGCAGTCGCTTAACCAACTGAGCCACCCAGGCGCCCCTCTGTTGTATATATCTTAAACTTATTCCTAGGTATTTCATTATTTTGATACTATTGCAAATGGGATAGTTTTTTTATTTCCAAATGTTTTATCATTCATATATAGAAATGTAACTGATATTTATATGTTGATCAGTATTCAATTTTACTGAATTGTTGATTAGTTACAATGCTTTTTTTAGTTGAGTTTTTGAAATTTTCTACACACAAGATCATATCATCCATAAACAAGGATGATTTTACTTCTTTTATGATGCGGATGCTTTTTTTCCCCCTTGATTGCTCTATTTAGGATGTTCGGTACTATGTTGAGTAAGAATGGTGAGAATATGTATTCTTGACTTGTTTTTGATCTTAGAGGAAAATTTTCAATTCCACACTAACTATAATATTTGCTATGAGTTTGTTGTAAGTGGCCTTTATTTCCTGAAGTATTTCCTGAAGTTCTTTCCATACCCAATATATGGAAGGTTTTAACTGTAGGAGAATATTGTATTTTGTCGTGTTTCTCCTGCATTTCTTGGGAGTGATCCTGTGACTTTTATCTTTCATTCTATTAACACGTATCACACGTATTGATTTTCATATGAGGAACCATACTTGCATCTGAGGGATAAATCCCACTGGTTATGCTATATGATCCTTTTAATATGCTCTTGAATTGGGCTTGATAATATTTTGAGTGTGCTTGCATCTATATTCATCGTGGATATTGGTCTATAGTTTGCTTTTAGAGTCCTCATTTGGCTTTGGGATTAAAGTAATGCTGGCCTGGTAGAGTAAGTTTGGCAGGATTCCCTCCTTTTCATCATTTTCTTTGTCGTTTTGGATATGTTTGAAAAGAATTGGCAGTGATTCTGCTTTAAATGTTTGGTAGAAGTCACCAGTGAAATCCTCGGGTACTATGATTTTCTGTGTTGGGAGTTTCTTGATAATTGATCCCATCTCTTTGGTTGTTGTTGATCTTTTCAGCTTTCCTTTTTCTTTCTTATTCAAAGTCTTGGTAGGTTTTATGTTTCTAAAAATTTATCCATTTCTTCCAAGTTATCTAATTGGTTGATATACAAATGTTCATAGAAGTCTTTATGATCCCATGTAATGTGGTATCAGCTATAATGTCTGTCTCATTTTTTTTTATTGTTACTTAAAATTTTTTTTCCAGTGTTCCAAGATTCATTCCTCATTCCCCACACCCAGTGCTCCACGCAATAGGTGCCCCCAGTACCCACCACCAGGCTCTCCCATCCCCCACCCCCCTCCCTCCAAGTCCCTCAGTTTGTTTCTGTGTCCAAGTCTCTGTTGTTTCATTTCTCTCCGTGGATTACCCTACTTCCCATTTACTTTCCTTCTCCCACTGTTCTCCAGGTTACCCCTCATGCACCACAAGTAAGTGAGACCATGTGATACTTGACTTTCTCTACTTGGCGTATTTCACTCAGCATAATCTCTTCCAGTCCAGTCCATGTTGCTACAAAAGTTGGATATTGTCTGTCTCATTTTTAATTTTATTTGAATTTTCTCTTTTTCATGGTTAGTTGGGCTAAAGGTTTGTCAATTTTATATTTTTTAAAAAGGAGCTCTTGGTTCCATTGATCCTTTCTATTATTTTTCTGGTCTCTATTTCATTTACTTCTACTCTGATCTTTATTTTCTTCTACTATATTTCACCTTAACTTCTTTTTTTAATCCCTTTCTTCTTTTTCTTTTTCTTTTTTTTAAAGATTTTATTTATTTGATAGAGAGAAACACAGCTAGAGAGGGAACACAAGCAGGGAGAGTGAGAGAGGGAGAAGCAGGCTTCCCGTCGAGCAGGGAGCCCGATGTGGGATTCGATCCCGGGTCTCTGGGATCATGACCTGAGCTGAAGGGAGTCGCCCAACCAACTGAGCCACCCAAGTGCCCCTCCTCTCTTCTTTTTCAAATTCCTTGAGGTGCAAAGTTAGTTGAGAGCTTATTTTTTAACATATTTACCAAATATGTTCTAAATTTTAACACATTTATCACTATAAACTTTCCTCTCAAAACTGTTTTTGCAGCATCCCATAGGACTTGATATGCTGTATTTCTGTTTTTGTGATTCTTTTTAAATTTCTCTTTTGATTTTTTTCTTTGGTTATTTAGAAGTATGTTGTTGAGTTTCCACATATTTGTAGATTTTTTCAGCTTTCCTCTTGTTTTCTAGTTTCATATCATTGTGCCCAGAAAAGATGGTATGATTTCAATCTTCTTAAATTTGCTAAGACTTGTTGTATTTTATTATATGATTGCTCCTGGATAGATAAATATCCTGGATAGAACGGAAAGTGTAATCCTTTGCTTTAGATGCAATGTTCTATATGTGTCTGTTATGTTCATTTGGTGTACAGATTGGTTCAAGTCCAATATTTGGTGATTTTCTGTCTACTGATTATTCAAAGTAGGTTATTGGAGTCCCCTATTACTATATTGTTGCCTATTTCTTTAGATTTATTCGTGTTTGCTTAATATATTTAGATGCTCCAATATTGGGTGTGTGTGTAAATATATATATTTATTTATTTATCTATCTTTCTATCTATTTATTTGTCTTCTTGATCCTTTTATTGTTATATAGTGACCTTTGTCCTTGTTATAATTTTTGGCTTCAGGTCTACTTTTTCTAAGTATGGCTACTTTGACTTTTTTAGTTTCCACTTGAATGTTACATCATTTCACTTTGATCCTGTGTGACTTTAGAGCTGAAATGAATCTCTAATGGGTGGCATATACTTTGGTCTTGCCTTTTTTTTAACCCATCAAGCCACTCTTTGCTTTTTGATTGGTGATTTAAATCCATTTACATTTAGAGCAAGTATTGATATGTAAGAACTTCTGCAGTCTCATGATTGTTTTCTGGTTATTTTGAAGTTTAAATTGGTTTTCCTTTTGCCTCTGCATACCTTATGTAAATTGGTAGTTTTTCATGGTGGTATGCTGTATTTCTCCCTCTGTGTTACATAAGTCTACTCTATACTTTTGCTTGAGGCTTACAGAAAATATCTCCCTAACAGTGGGAGTTTTACGCTAATAGCAACTTACCTTCTTTTGCTTATAAAGGCTTCACTATTTTATACCACCCTTTTATATTTTTTATGTCAAAATTTACTTCTTATCTATATATTGGTTAAATTATAATAGCTATAGTTACTCTTAATATTCTCTTCCTTTAACCTTTATATAATTAGTTAGCACACTATCCTATTAAAGAAATGGAGTTCTTAAAAAAAAAAAAAGAAATGGAGTTCTTGATACTATGTATTTTTCACTTCTACTAGTGTGTTAAGTACTCAGTTTTATTAACTTTAGCCATTATAAAGGATATGTAGTCCTATCTCACTGTGATTGAACATGCATTTTATAATGACTAATCATGCCAAGTATCTTCTCATGTGCTTATTTGTTAATATATGTCATCTTTGGTGTGGTGTCTCTTCAAATCTTTAATATTAAAATTGGGTTATTATTGTGAATTCTTTATGTATTCTACATACAAGTCCTTTAGCAGGTATATGCTTTGTAAAGATTTTCTCCTGGCGTATTGCTAATCTTTCCATTAGCACTATCCTTTGAAGAAGAGATACTTTTAATTTTAAGTGAGTTCTAATTATTTAGGCTTCTTACAGATGATATGTTTAGTGTAATAGGTATAAAGTTATTTAACTTAGGATTACAAACATTTTTCTCCATGTGTTTTAGATTTTATATTTACCTGTGTTCCATTTTGACTTAACTTTGACCCTTAACTCATGTCATATATAAAAATTAATATTTATGCCTAAGGATACCCAATTATTCCAGCAACACTTGCTGAAACTGCCCTTTCTCTGTTGCATTGCCTTTCCACTTTTGTTTTTGATTTCTGTCAAAAATCAGTTACCCATATCTCTGGCCCTAAATATGGACTCCATTTTGTTCAGCTAATGTATGTGCTCATTATTATGCAAATGTGTTTGATTACCATAGTTTTATATTGTTTTGGAATTCATGTAATTTCTCCCTTTTTATTAAAGATGTTTATGGCTCTTTTAGGTCTTTTGCATTTCTGTCTCAACTTTACAATGGGCTTGTCAGTTTATACCACGAGAAGCAACAAAACATAACCAAGAAAAACCACCTGGCCTCCTGGGATTTTGATTTAGATTGCATGAATCTATAGATATATCTGGGGAGAAGTAAATTTTTTCTTTCTTTCTTTCTTTTTTTAAAGATTTTATTTATTTGACAGAGAGAAACACAGCCAGAGAGGGAACACAAGCAAGGGGACCTAGAGAGGGAGAAGCAGGCTTCCCGCCGAGCAGGGAGCCCAATGCAGGGCTCGATCCTGGGTCTCTGGGATCATGACCCAAGCCGAAGGCAGTCGCCCAACCAACCAAGCCACCCAGGTGCCCCAGGGAGAAGTAAATTCTTGATGAAAATGACTCTTTGATCCTTGAATACAATGTATCTCTTTCATTCAGATTTTCTTGAATTTAGTTCCATAATGTTTTATAGATTTCAGTATACAAATCCTGTATATCTTTCATCAGATTTATTCCTAAGTCTTTCAGATATTTTGAAAGTATTGTAAATGACTTTTTGCCTCAATTTCTAATTTTTTTCCAGTGCTTATATGTGGAAACATAACTGACTTTGGTGTGTTAATTTTGATATACTTGTTTGATATCCTATAGCCTTGCTAAATTCTTCAGTTCTAATAATCCTTTTCTTTTTTTTGCAATTTCAATCATATTTTCAATATAGACAATCATGTCATCTTCAAATTGAGATAGTTGTACTTAATCTTTTCTAATCTGGGTGACTTTTATTTATTTTTTTGCCTAGCTAATTGGGTAAGACTGCTCTCTAGTACATTGAATATAAATAATGGGAAAGTGAGCTTTCACCATTAAGTATGACATTACCTATAGGGTTTTCATAGATGCTGTCTATCAACTTGAAGAAGTTCTCTTCTGCCTAGTTGGACAGTTGTTAATCAGAAATGGATGTGATTTTTCTCCAGTGACTTTTTGAATTTATGGAGGTTAAGACAAATAATGACCTACATGTTTTTTTCAAAAATAGTTGAATTACCTTTTTTTTAAAAATTGAATTGAAAAATGAGGTGTTCATTTTTTTTTTTTTAATTTATTTGGCAAAGAGAAACACAGCCAGAGAGGGAACACAAGCAGGGGGAGTGAGAAAGGGAGAAGCAGGCTTCCTGCCAAGCAGGGAGCCCGATGTGGGACTCGATCCCGGGACTCCGGGATCATGACCTGAGCCAAAGGCAGTTGCTTAACTAACTGAGCCACCCAGGCGCCCCGAGGTATTCATTTTTATACCACATATCTTACTCTGGGATTTTACACTTTTATTCTTCCCTTTTTTAGTCATTACCAATGTAAATTATAGGAATATATAAAGATTGTGATTACTGAAACTTTTAAAGTACTTAAATTTTAAATTTATTTTAAAAAATTTAATCATTTACTTCACCTTACTCACAACAGTGTTTAGACAACTTCCATACTGCAGTGGTATCAACACTATTGATCCCTTCTTGGGCCTGACTTTCTGTTTCCTGAGTTCTTAGATGAACTTAGCACTCATGTGGTTGAGTGAACAGTATTTTTGAGTAACTTTTTTTTCCATGAAAAGTAAAAGGAGAACACATTTTACTTCATAGAGAAAGTAAAGTTGTCACACAATAGATAGGTGTAGAATTAGGGCCACTATAATTTTTTGGGTCACTATGCTTTGAAACTAGAATAACACTATTTCAGTGTCTCTTGATGTTAGCTGGAGAGACGTTAAAGAGAAACCTGATTTCTGTTCATTTTTTTTTTATTAAATTACATTTCTAGACTATAGAATTTTCCCCTTTAGTCTTGAAATTTAATTATTTCTTTATATTATATCTTGGGATGAGTTTATTAGCTTATTCTGTAACCTGTTCAGCCATTTTGGTCTATATATCCAGATTATTTCTTTAGTACAAGAAAGCTTTCTCCTATGGTATATTTAGTTACTCCTTCAATGTCAGTTTTTATAGTCTTTTTAAGGATGCTCATTATTTTTTATATCCTTTTTAAAAATTACTTAAATTCCAGTTGGTTAACATACTGTGCAATAGTAGATTTAGGTGTTAATTTAGTGATTCAACACTTTAATACAATACCCAGTGCTTATCACAAGTGCCCTCCTTAATTCCCATCTTCTATTTAACGTATCCCTCTCCCCACCTCCCCTCTGGTAGCCATCAGTTGGTCCTCTATAGTTAAGAATCTGTTCCTTGGTTTGCTTCTCTCTCTTTCCCCCTTTGCTCATTTGTTAAATTTCACATATAAGTGAAATCAAATGGTATTTGTCTTTATTCAAGTGATTTCAGTTAACATAATACCTTGTAGCTTCATCTACATAGTTGCAAATGGCAAAATTTCTTTTATTATGGCTGAATAATATTCCATTGCGTGTGTGTGTGTGTGTGTGTGTGTGTGTGTGTGTGTGTGTATATATATAATCTTCTTTATCCATTCATCAGTCAATGGACATTTGGGCTCTTTCCATAATTTGACTAATGTTGATAGTGCTATAAACATCAGAGTGCATGTATCTCTTTGAATTAACATTTTTGTATTTTTTGGGCAAATACCTACCAGTGTCATTGCTGGATCTAGGGTCTTTCTGTTTTCGTGAGGAAACTCTGTACTGTTTTCCAGAGTGGCTGCACCAGTTTGTACTCCCACCAATACTGCAAGAGGATTCCTTTTTCTCCATAACTTCATCCACACCTGTCATTTCTTGTATTGTTGATTTTAACCATTCCAACAGGTGTGAGGTAACATTATTGTTTTGATTTGCATTTGCCTGCTGATGAATGATGTTGGGCATCTTTTAATGTCTGTTGGTCATTTGTACATCATCTTTGGAAAAATGTCTGTTCATGTCTTCCACCCATTTTTTAATTGGATTACTTGTTTTGGGGGTTTTAAAAGTTCTTTATATATTTTGAATACTAACCCTTTATTAGATAATGCCATTTGCAAATATCTACATTTTATTGAAAAACAAAACAAATTTATTTAATTTTCTATTTTACTTTTCATTTAACTAGTGAACCTATTGGACAGTATAGTGTCACAATTCAATGAATAAATCAGTGACCAATTTATTGAAATTTGGGGCATTTATTCACATATGTGGACAAATTTCTTGAATATGTCAAGGGATTCATAAGTGTCATAGAATAATCTCCAAAAACCTTGTGAGGACTTTTATTATCACTCTTATATCCCAGAAGACCCCCAACATGTCCCTAAGAGAATGGCTTCTCCATTAAACAATCTGCATCACCACTTCTGTTCTTCATACCTCTGATCTTGCTGTCTCAAAATCTTTCTAGGTGGGTGCTGAGAGTCCAGGCTGAGTTCATTATACCTGTTGGTGAGGAAGAATGACAGAAGTCCAAGACTGATGGAAATACATGGAAACTAAAGGTACTTTTATCTTTTGAAACTTATCCATAAAGTTACCCTCTCAAGACTTCAGATAAACTCTTGGACTATACAGATAATGAATTTCAAAGCAAAGTTGGTCCTCACTAAATACTTGGTTTCAGATCAGATATAAATAGGGATGGTAGACAGGGCATTGAAATTATTTTTAAAAGCTGAAAAGCAAACTTTATTAAGGAAAACAGAAGTTATTTCATGTGGATAAGAAAAGACTGGGAAGGAAGTTAATAATGAGAAAGAAATGACTTATTCTTTTTTGCTTCTGAGAAGAGGGTTAAAAGAAATTGGCCAGGCTTCCTACTCAGTGGTGAATCTCCTTCTTCCTCTCCTTGACCCTCCCCCTGCAAGTGCCTCTCTGAAATAAATAAAATCTTTTAAAAAAAAAATCGTTAGAGAATGATATATTTTGCTTACACACTACAACATGCTTTTTGATGTGTGGTTTTTGTTACATACTTTGTTGTAGTTGTTGTTGCATCTTTTAAAGATACAAGTGACTCTGAATATCTTTAAAAATAGATGATAGTTGTATGTGTTTGGCATGGCTATCTAAAGGTCAATAATAATACCTGAGGCAAACTACTCCCAAGGTTCTGTTCATTTTTCACTCTTTTAAACAATAGATATACTGTTTAATATGTTTTTTCTTTGTAATGGTGTGTGTGTGTGTGTGTGTGTGTGTGTGTGTGTGTGTGTAACACAAGCTATTCATAGGCTCCATGATATTTCTTCTCTTCATTAGTCAGTTTTACTCATTAAGTAATAGAATTCAGGGGTATTTGTTGGCAGTACATTTTCTAAGTCCAGGGTTTCTCTAGGATGGCTCTCCTCCTCTTCAGCACTGCAACCACAAAGCCTTTATGCAGTGTTCTGGTTTCTCATATTAGGTATACGTGGGCTTTGCCCTTGATCCCATTCCTAATAGTATTTCTTTCTAGACAATCTAAAACCATGTACCATTACTCTTTGACTAAAGTAATGTGAAAAAAGACAATGCTAAGGGTAGACAATAGTACTTTTCCAGGTTGTGTATGAATATAACTGAAACAGACTATCCCAACTCCAGCTCTAATGAAGAATTACTAAACTTACATAGAAATGATATTAAGGTGAACTAAAAAACATCTGGGGTTTAATATTCAAATAAAATTACTGCAAATTCAGAGAGATAAAAAAACTTTTAAATGCCTTATTCTGTATTCATTGTTGTATATTTAATAACTCAAGGCAAAATGCCTTGCATAGAGTTTATTGTTGGAACCTTCACTTCCAGATAATCCCATTATGTGAAAACCACCTTTTTTGTGTGTGTGTGTGTGGCCAATTATTTTCTTTCCTATGTGGGGAAAAAGGATTCATTTTGAGAAAAGTACATTTGGAAATATACCCTTCCGCTATTTGGTATAAAATCTAGGTAAATAATGATTTCAAATAAACAGCATAAGGCACCTCTGATATTGTGCTCAGCAGGTGATGATAAATATTGGCAGCAGGATAAAAGAAGATGCTTGCATTTATAAAATCTGTGTTAATAGTTGCCTTTTTTGAGTCAAGCTTGAATTTAGTCCCCTGGCATAGTGAATGCTGATTTGTTGAGAACACCTAATATTAAAACCCAAAGATGTTTGCCTATCATCTTGTCTGTTTTTTCCAGGACCCTGCAAGGACATCATTATTAGAAAAATGATATGTTACTTTTAACACTTTTTCTTTCTCACTTCATATTGTTACCTTAGTTAAGTCTGGTCTTTAGGAAAGTCAGGTGAGAAAAGCATCTTTGGTACCTGAGAAGCAGCTCCTCATTAGTTAAAAACAAGTGTGGTAGTAGCCAGTTATTCTGCCTGACTATATGGGCTCAAAAACTCTGATATGAGGGGTACATTGGGCTTGGTGGAGGCAAGAGGAGGGAAATGAAGATACTCCTCAATGCTCTTTTCATTTCAAAAATTTAGGCATAGAGTGAATTGTTGATCATTTGAATCTGATCCACCTACCCTCAGCTTATGCTAATTCCTCCCAAGAAACTGACAAAACTGTACATGAATAGCCTTAATTGTTAAGAACTCTTATGAATTTATACTTTTCACATATTTATGTATATGTATGTGGTATTTTTAAAGGGAGTTTCAAAGAGGAAAAAAAAGGATGAATTGGAACAGTTAGTGAATAGGCATCATAGCCCATTATTTTTTGAGCTTTTTTTCCCTTCTGTGCCTTAGACATCTATCAGATAAATAGTTACACCTGCCCTTTTAACTGTATGAGGCTATAAGGATCAATTGAGATAATGTGCAAAAATTTCAGTAAGTAAAGGCGTGATGGATAAATATACCATTTATATGCTATTTGCTTAAGCTCTGGGACTGTGTCTGTCTTCTTTGAAGAAACAGTGTAAAACTGAATTATATTTTCAAGTTTATAATTAAAGCAGAATACATAAAGATGTGTATCGTCTCCCCATTAACTTATTGTGCCCTTGCATCACGACCTGATAAAATAAAATCTCCCTTTATGTGTGATTATGACTGAGGTAAAGGAAATATAAACTAGAGGAAACTCATAAAGACAAGTTATACCTTTTTTCTTCATCTTTGGGAAAAGCTTGATAACATCACTCTTCCCTAAAAAGGGGGTAGAGGTAATTGAGATACCTTGAATTTTCTGAGGTGCTAGTATACTTTCCTCTGAACTGTTAATTTTTATATAACTGAAAGTTGGGGATATTAAACAGCAGAACTTAATTCCAATTTCCCAGAAAGGGCTGGGAAAATTCTCCTTTTGTACCTTCTACTCTTCAAAGTTTCTAGCTAGAAAAATGATGAGACCTAAGCAAAGAAATGTGTAAAATATGTTTTCTGGATTTCACAAACTGTCTGCCATAGGTACAGTGTCATTACTTTATTTTAAAGGCTGATTTAGCAATGCCTAGCAGTTTAATGATTTTTTAATGAACATAAAAATATAACCACATTACACTTCAGTCTCAAGTTGTTTTCATCCTATTACTTTGCCTTTTTCACATAATAGTGACAAGTTTTATCTTATAGAGATGGATAAAATAATTTTGGAACACATCAGTTAAAATGATTACAAGTGACCCTTGAACAACACGGGCTTACGGGGGTTCAATTAATACAGTCCTGCTAATATATTTTTCTCTTATTATGTTTTCCTCTAGCTTTATTATAAGAACATAGTACATGATACATAAACATTCAAAGTATGTTAATTGATATCAGTAGGGCTTCAAGTCAACAGTAAGCTATTTGTAGTTAGTTTTTGGGGGAGTCAAAATTATATGCATATTTTCAGCTATGCAGGATCAGCACCACAACCCTCCTGTTATTCAAGGGCCAACTATACAATATCCAAAAAGACTTTAAAATCATAAGTATTCTGTAATTATAGAATATAAAACAACTTGTAAAATAATGTTTAAAAGATAGTATAACTCATTGCCAATTATAGACAGCAAGAATAAGGCAAATATTACTAAAAATCCCCAAATGTTAAAAATTGATTTGAATATCTAACACAGTGATTCTGAATTTTAATATTTCTTAAAACTAAACCATGGCAATACAGAGAAGTGTAAAAAGCTGACTATATTGAAACTTAAAGTTAGGAATAATTATATAAGGCAAATAAATCTTAAGACCTACATTTTGGGCTATGATACGATTAGACTTAGAAAACAGCATATAGACATGTTATGTATTGCAAAAATGTTTCAAAAAATAATATTCCCTAGGTATCAAGCTCCAGCCTTCTCTCCCACAGGAATGGCAGGCTATGTGTTCGTATTTTCAGAATATCTGTCCTTTAATTAAAAAAAAAAAAAATCTGAAAATATAGGCTAAAATAGAAATGTCTTCTTCCCTGAGGGTCACAGAAAAGAAGTGTGATCCTAGGTGAAAATGAGACAGCAGAAAAAAGATTTAAAATAGGGTGAATCTTGTTTCATAATAGATGGTTGAAAAGCTGCTCATACAAAAGCAATCACCAGTTAAGATATTCTTCAAGACTACTGTCCTTTGCCTAGTGATAAGCTGAAAGTGCTTTACCATGTAGAAATTGCTATGCATTTGAAAAACAATGAATTAGATAAGCATATCATTTCTGTATCTAAAACTCATACAGTAAAACTTAAGAATTGAAACACCATTGATGAACTTCATTCCGAGTCAAGTAATTGGATCTTTTTCTTCCTGACTTCCTCCCTCCCTCCATCCTCCCTCCCTCTCTCTTTTTCTTTCTTTCTTCTCTCTCTCTCCCTTTTTTTTTTTTTTTTTTCTGTGCTTTGTCTTGTTCTTTTGCTCATTTTCTCTTGCTCTCCATACTAATCAACCTCTTTTCTGGAAAAAAGAGACACATTCAGGAGAAATGATTCCCTTCTCTAAAAAGATTAACTTGCCTTTCACCATTATGAATATTGTGTGTGTGTGTGTGTCTGTGTACGTGTGCCCGTGTGCATGTATAGACATTTATATACACATAAAATTTTTAGCGCTTCAGAAGAAAACTCTGAACCCATAACATAATCACTACCCATCTTCCTCTCTCCCTGGCCTCTGGCAACCACTAATTTGCTTTCTGTCTCTAGATTTTGCAATTCTAGGTGTTTCATATAAATGTAATCTTATAATATGCAACTTTTTGTGTCTGGATTCTGTCACTTAGCATAATGTTTCAGGGTTCATACATTTTGTAACATGTATCAAAAGTTCATTCTTTTTATGGCCGGACCATGTTTCATTGTAAGGATATACCCATTTGTTAATCCATTTAAGCTGATGGCTATTTGAGTTTTTCTATTCCTTGGCAATAATAAATAGTGCTGCTATGTACATTCATGTACACATTTTTGTTTGAGCATCTGTTTTCAATTTTGGGGGGGTATATACCTATGTCTGAAACTGCTGGTTTATACGACAGTTATGTTTAATTCATTGAGAAACCTTTGAAATCTTTCCAAAGCAGTTTATTCATTTACGATTCCCACTAGCAATCACATTTTTGTGTGAGAAGGGCTCGCATTTTTCTACATCCTTGCAGATATTTATTTTTCCTTTTAAATAATGGCTATTTCAGTAGGTGTGAAGTGGCGTTTTACTGTGATTTTGAGTGGTGTTTCCTAATAACTACAGACCATAAGCACCTTTTCATTTGTCATTGGCCATTTGCGTATCCTTGCCCTAATGTTTACTCAGGTCCTTTGCCCATTGGATTAGTTTTCTACAGCTCCGGAAATAAAGTACCATGAACTAGATAAGGTAAACAAAAACTCATGGTCTCAATGTTCTGGAGGATTAGAAGTCCAAAATCAAAATGTAGGCAAGGTCATATTCCCTCTGAAATTTTCAAGGAAATCTTGCCTTGTCCCTTCCTAGGCTCTGGTCATTTGCTAGTGATCTTCGGCATTCTCAGCATAAAGATACATCATTCTAGTTCTCCATCTCCATATGAGTGCCTCCCTTTGTCTTCATATGGTGGCCTCTGTATACGGGCACCAGTCATAATTGGATTGGAGGCCCACCCTCTTCCAATACGACCTCATTTTAAGTAATTGCATCTACAACCACTCTATTTCCAATTAAGAAATTCTGTTAGGATTTCAATATTTCTTTTTCTGGGAAGAACACAAGTCAACCTGTAACATATATTTTTTACTTAGGAGTGTCCTTATGGTTTTGATTCATGAGAGTTATTTATACATTTGAGATATTAGATCTTGATCAGATTTGATTCACAAATATTTTCTCTATTTCTGTGGACTGTGTTCTCATTCTCTTTATGATTGCACAAAAGTTTTTAATTTTGGTGAAGTTCAATTTTTTTTTTCCTTGTAAATTCTGTTTCATATCTAAAAAACCACTGCTAAATCCAAGGTCATGAAAATTTACACCTATGTTTACTTAATAGAGATTTAAGTTTTGCTTGTAAAAGTTTTAAGTTTTAGCTTGTTTGTTTATAGCTCTTATAATTAGCTTTAATCTCTTTAGAATTAATTTTCTGTATATGGTGTGAGGTGTCTACCTTTATTCTTTTGCTTGTGGAAACCCAGTTGTCTCAGTATCATTTGTTGAAGATATCATTATTACTGAACACCTTTGTCAAAAAATTAAAAGAACAGAGATTATAGGTATATTTTTTATCTCTCAGTTATGTTGCTTTGATCTATGTTTCTCCTTATGCCAGTTCTTAATGTTTGGGAATTTTTGTCAGTGCCAGTGTTTGCATTGTTGTAGCTTTACACAAAGTTTTAAAACTGGGACAGGTGAATCTTCTACCTTTGCTCCTCTTTCTGGTATTGTTTGAACTATTTAGAGCCTCTTGCCATTCCATTTCAGTTTTACAATCAGCATGCTATTTTTGCAAAAAGGACACTGGCTTTTAATATGAATTGCATTGAATCTGCAGATTGTCTTGGGGAATATTAGCATCTTAAAAATACTGAGTGTTTCATATATAAACACAAGGTGTTTTCCTATTTATTTAGGTCTCCTTTATTTTCTTTCAGCAATGTTTTCTACTTTCGTTTTTTGGTTTAATTTAGTCCAAAGTGTCTTCTTTTTGGTTCTGTTATAAATGGAATTGTTTTATTTCCTTTCATATTGTTCATTGTTAGTATGTAAAAAAAAAATCCAACAAGTTGACCATGTATCCTGCCACTATGGTGAACTCATTTATTCTAATAGTTTTAAAAAAATTCTTTAGGATTTTTAACAGTGATAGTATTATATCTTCATTTCAAATTTTGTTTATTTTTCTTGATGAATGTTCTGGCTTAGAACATCTACAATGTTGAATAGAAATGGAGAAAAGATATACCTTTTCATATTCCTTAGGGGGAAAGATTTAAATCTTTCAATACTGAGTATGATGATAGCTGGCATTTCTCAAAAGTGTCCTATATGAAGTTGAAGTTGTCTTCTTTCTAGTTTGTCTAATCTTTTTAAATATAAATGGGTATTGGATTTTGATGAATGCTTTTTCTGCATGAACACATAACATAATGTAGCTCTTCCCTCCTCATTATATCAGTGGGGTGTGTTCACTGATTTTTTTTAAATATGTTTAATCACCCTTACATTCCTGGAATAAATACTATGTAGTTATATTGTACAACACTTTTAATATTCATCTGGATTAGACTTGGTAGTATTTTTTCAAGTATACATGTATAATCATAAGAGTTACTGCTCTGTAATCTTATTTTCTAATACTGTCTTTGGTATTGGTATCAGGGTGATGCTGGTTATATAGAACTAGTTAGGAAGTGCTTGCTTCTCATCTATTTTTCTGGAAAAATTTAGGATTAGTGATCAACATTTGAAAATTTGGTAGAATTTACCAACCAAGTCATCACATACTGGGTTTTTAAAAATTTATTGGGAAGTTTCTGAAAACTAAATTCATTTACTGTTATAAGTCTATTCAAACTTTTCATTCTAGGTTCAGTTTTGGAAGTTCTGTGTTCTTAGAATTTGTCTATATACAGGTCATCTAATTTGTTGTAGAATTTTTTATAGTACACTTTTGGGTTGAATTTCTATTTTTTAAAGTCTTTATTTATTTGAGAGAAGCACAATACAAGTGGGGAAGAAGGGCAGAAAGAGAGGGAGAAGCAGCCTCTCCACTGAGCAAGGAGCCCAATTCAGGGCTCGATCCTAGGAACCAGGGATCATGAACACAGCCAAAAGCAGATGCTTAACTGACTGAGCAACTTAGGCACCTCAAATTTCTGTTTCTAATTAAAGTTGACATGAAATATATTTTATGTGTACAACATAGTGATTTGATAATTATACATCACAAAATGCTCACCACAATAACTTCAGTCCTTGTATGAAATTAGATCATTGAATGTATTTCATATGCTGTAGTGTTTACCCCCATGGTATATGTTATTTGTAACTATCATTTGTACCTCTGAATCCCCTTCATTTCTTTTCCCTATCCACCAATTCCCACCCCTTTCGCTGCCATTTTTTTTTTTGCTCTGACTGACTTATTTCACTTAGCATAATACTCTCTAGGTCCACCCAGGCTGTTGCAGATGGGTAAGATTGCATTCTTATTGATTTTTATTTATTTATTTAATTCCAGTGTAATTAACAAACAATGTTATATTAGTTTCTGGCATACAATATAGTGCTTCAACAATTCTATATGTTATGTAGTGTTCATTATGCTAAGTGTACTACCAATCCTCTTACCTATTTTATCCATCTATCCACCCACCTCCACTTGGCAACCACCAGTTTGTTGTCTCTATTTGACAGTTTGGCTTTTTTTGGTCTTTTTCTTTCTTCATTTGTTTTTCTTCCCTTAAATTCCGAGTATATGTAAAATCATATGTGTCTTTCTGTGACTTGGTTTTATACCTTCTAAGTGCATTCATGTTGTTGCAAATGGCAAGATTTCATTCTTTTTTGTGGCCAAGTAGTATTCTACTCGTGTGTGTGTGTGTGTGTGTGTGTGTGTGTGTGTGTGTGTGTGTGTGTTCTTTGGTTAAATACCCAGTATTAGAATTAGTGAGTCATGTGGTAGTTCTGTTTTTAATTTTTTCAGAAACCTCCTTGCTGTTTTCCACAGTGGCTACACCAGCTTGCATTCCTATGAATAGTGAAGGATTCCTTTCTCTCCACATCCTCACCAACACTTGTTTCTTGTGTTGTTGATTTTAGTCAGTCTCAGACATGTGTAGTGATATTTCACTGTGTTTTTGATTTTCATTTCCCTTATGATGAATGATGTTAAGTATCATGTGTCTGTTGGCCATATGTTTATCTTTGGAAAATATCTGTTCATGTTTCTCATTTTTTAATTGGATGCAGATTTTAGTTTTTGTTTGGTGTTGAGTTGTATATGCTGTGCATATATTTTCTTTATTAACCCCCTATTAGATATATCATTTGCAAATATCTTCTCCTTCTCCTTCTCTGTAGGCTTCCATTTTGTTTCATTGATTATTTTCTTTGCTGAGCAAAAGCTTTTTGTTTTGCTCTAGTTTTGATAGTTATTTTTGCATTTAATTTCCTTGACTTGACTTGGGAGACATATCTAGAAGAATGTTGCTATAGCCAATGTCAGAAATTGCTACCTATGCTCTGTTCTAGATTTTGAGTTTATTTTTGCATATGGTATAAAGAAGTAGTCTGGTTTCATTCTTTTGCCTGTAACTATCTGGTTTTCTTTTCTTTTTTTAAAAGATTTTATTTATTTATTTGACAGAGAGACACAGAAAAGAAATACAAGTGGAGGGGAATGGGGAAAGACCAGCAGGCTTCCTGCTGATCAAGGAGCCTGATGCAGGACTTGATCCCAGGACCCTGGGACCATGACCTGAGCTGAAGGCAGATGCTTAGTAACTAAGCCACCCAGGCACCCCAACTGTCCTGTTTTCTCAATACCATTTGTTAAAGAGACTGTCTTTTTTTCATTGGATATTCTAGCTTCCTTTATCTTAGATTATTTGACCATATAATCATGGGTTTATTTCTAGGATCTCTGTTCTATTCATTCATCTACAGGTCTATTTTTACATCACTACCATACTGTTTTGATTATTATGGTATTGCACTCTATCTTTAAATCTGGGATTGTGATGCCTTCAGTGTTGTTTTGTTTCCAAGCTTGCTTTGGTTATTTGCTTTGGTGGGTCCATACAAATCTTAGGATTCTTTGTTCTACTTCTGTGAAAAACATTGGTATTTCGATAGGGGTTGCCTTAAATCTATAAATTGCTTTGGGTAATATGGACATTTTAATAATGTTTGTTCTTCTAATCCATGAGCATGGAATATCTTTCCATTTGTTTATGTCATCTGTAATTTCTTTCATCAGTGTTTTATAATTTTCAGAGTACAGTTCTTTTGACTTTTTGGTTGATTCCTAGATAGTTTGTTATTTCTGTTGCAATTATAAATAGGATTGTTAATTACTCTTTCTTCTGCTTTATTAGTGTACAGAAATACCACAGATTTTGTACATTGATTTTTGTATCCTGCAACCTTACTGAGTTCATTTATCAGTTCCAGTAATTTTTTGGTAAAGTCTTCAGGGTTTTTTATATATAGTATCCCGTCATTTACAAATAGTGATGATTTTGCTTCTTCCTTACCAATCTGAATGCCTTTAATTTCTTTTTGTTGTCTTATTGCTATGACTAGGACTTCCAGTACTATGTAGAGTAAAAGTGGTCAGAGTGGACATCCTTGTCTTATTGCTGACATTAAGGGAAAAGCTGTTTTTCACTACTGAGTATGATATTAGCTGTACTTTTTTTTCACATATGGCCTTTATCATATTGAGGTACGTTCCCTCCAAGCCGATTTTGCTATGTATTTTTATCATGAATGAATATTTTACTTGGTCAAATGCTTTTTCTGCTCTATTGAAATGATCATATGGTTTTTATTCTTCCTCTTATTGATGTGATGTATTGTGTTCATTGATGTGTGAACCTTGAACCACCATTGTATCCCATGAGGAAATCCCACTTGATTGTGATGAATGATTTTTTTTTTTTTAATGTATTGTTGAATTCAATTAGCCAGTATTTTGTTGAGGATTTTTGCATCTGTGTTCAACAGAGATAATGGTCTGTAGTTCACTTCTTTTGTAGTTTCTTTATCTGGTCTTGGTATTATCTGGCTTCGGAATGAATTTGGAAATTTTTCTTCCTCTTGTAGTTTTTAGAATGTTAAATGGTCACCAGATACCCAAAATGGCAGTTGTGAGGCCAACTAGGACATCTGACCCTAGGTGAGCCCAACAATATAAACATTTCCCAGAACTCGGAGCTGGAAAGCACCTAACCAGCCCCGGCTGATTACAAAGCAATAATAAATCACCCCACTGCGCTATCATGTATAACCAGCTATTCCCACTTCTGTAAAAGAGTAAGCTTACTCTTGCTATTGAATAGAGACATGTCCACCTGGATACATTCTGTTCCTTTGGAGACATACCCACCAGGGTTTGTTTCACTTCTTTGGAAACATGCCCACTAGGGCAGGTTTCATCTCTCTAAAAACCCAGACTGCCCTAGGGTTGGGGCCCTCTCAGAGACTGGACTCTAGCAAGTGGTTGCTGGCCAGCTATAATAAGCCTCTCATTGTTTAACCCTTAATGGTGTTAGTGGTGATTCACTGAGCATGCCCTATAACAAGAATAGTATGAGAGCAGGTATTAACTCCCTTTAAATATTGGTAGAATTCACCTGTGAAGCTGAGTCTGGACTTTTGTTGGGAGTTTTTTTAATTTTTATTACAATTCAGTGTCCTTGCTAGTAATTAGTCAAGTTTTCTATTTCTTCCTGCTTCAGTTTTTTTAGGTTATATGTTTCTAGGAATTTATCCATTTCTTCTAGGTTGTCTAATTTGCTGGTATACAATTTTTCACAATGCTCTTACAATTGTATTTCTGTGGTGTTGGTTATTTCTCCTCTTTCATTTGTGATTTTGAGTCCTTTCTCTTTGAGTTTGGCTAGAGCTTTATCAATTTGGTTGATTCCTCCCTGCCCCCCTCCACCAAGAACCAGCTCCTGGTTTCATTGATTTGTTCTATTGTAATTTTTGTAGGGTTTTTGTTGTTGTTGTTGTTGTTGTTCCTATGGCATTTATTTCTCTTCTAATCTCCTTCCTTCTGGTTTGGGGGTTTGTTTGTTCCTTTTCTAGCTCTTTTAGGTATAAGGTTCTATTAACCTTTTTCTGTCTTCTTCAGATAGGCTTGTATTGCTCTAAGCTTCCCTCTTAGAACAGCTTTTGCTCCATCCCAAAGATTTGGACTATTGTGTTTTCATTTTTATTTGTTTCCATATAATTTTTCAATTCTTGTGTTTAGTTTCTAAGTTGAGCCTTTAATGGTTTAGTAGCATGTTATTTAAGCTCCATGTATTTGTGGTCTTTCCAGACCTTTTTCTTGTGGTTGATTTCTAGTTTCATAGCATTGTGGTCAGAAAAGATGCATGATATGACAGCAATCTTTTTGAATTTGCTGAGCCTTGTTTAGTGGTTTAACATAGGATCTATTCTGAAATGTTCTGTGTGCACTTGAATGTGTATTCTGTGGTTTGGGGATGGAATGCTTTGATTATATCTTAGATCCATCTGGTCCAGTAAGTCATTCAAAGCCATCATTTCCTTGTTAATTTTTGTTTGTTTGGGTGATCTATCCATTGAGAAGTGGGGTGTTAAGGTCCTTAACTATTATTGTATTGACATCAGTTACTTCCTTTGTTATTAGCTGCTTTATGTATTTGGGTTTTCCCATGTTAGGTGCATAAATATTTACAGTTGTTATATCTTTTTGTTGGATGTTCCTCTTAATGATTATATAGTGTTCTTTGTTTCTTGTTACAGTCTTTGTTTTAAAGTCTATTTTGTCTGATAAGTATTGACACCATGGTTTTCTTTTCACTTCCATTTGCATGATAACTGTTTTCCCATCTCTTCACTTTCAATCTGCATGTCTCTATAGGTTTGAAATGAGTCTCTTGTAGGCAGCATATAAATGGATCTTGGTTTTTCTTCTTCTTTTCCTCCTCCTCCTT